>JAJJWW010001398.1:0-99344 GCA_023531295.1 Papaver armeniacum
TGTGTGGCATGTGCGGAATGCCTTGGTGGTAAGTTGTACGTTGAGTGTAAGTGGCAATGCCTGCTAGTGACGTGTGTAGCAAGTGCCAATGGCGTGTTCGGCCATTAGGGCCGTGGCCTGGTAAGAAAAGCTACCACCGATGCGTGTTGGCATGTGCCAATGGCATGCTCGGCCATTTGGGTCGCGCCTTGGTAGAAAAAGCTACGAGCGAGCGTGTTGGCATGTGCCAATGGCATGCGTGGCCAATTTGGGTCGCGCCTTGGTAGAAAAAGCTACCATCGAGCGTGTTGGCATGTGCCAATGGCATGCGTGGCCAGTTTGGGCCGCGCCCTGGTAGAAAAAGCTACCAGCGAGCGTGTTGGCATGTGCCAATGGCATGTGTGGCCAATTTGGGTCGCGCCTTGGTAGAAAAAGCTACCAGCGAGCGTGTTGGCATGTGCCAATGGCATGCGTGGCCAATTTGGGTCGCGCCTTGGTAGAAAAATCTACCAGCGGTGCGTGTTGGCATGTGCCAATGGCATGCGTGGCCAGTTTAGGCTGCATCAGTAGAAAAACCTACCGGCCGAGCGTGTTGGCATGTGCCAATGGCATGCGTGGCCGGTTTGGGTCGCGCCACGGTAGAAAAAGCTACCAAAGCAAGCATGTTCGCATGTGCCAATGGCATGCGTGGCCAATTTGGGTCGCGCCTTGGTAGAAAAAGCTACCGGCGGTGCGTGTTGGCATGTGCCAATGGCATGCGTGGCGGTTTGGGCCGCGCCTGGTAGAAAAATCTACCAGCGAGCGTGTTGGCATGTGCCAATGGCATGCGTGGCCAGTTTGGGCCGCGCCCTGGTAGAAAAAGCTACCAGCAAGCGTGTTGGCATGTGTGGCCAATTTGGGTCGCGCCTTGGTAGAAAAAGTTATCAGCGGTGCGTGTTGGCATGTGCCAATGGCATGCGTGGCCAATTTGGCCTGGGTTGCATGGTTTGCAAGCCTAGGTGCGGGCGCTACTTTGGCATGGCGCGGCTGTAAGGGTGTTTGCGCTTGGCGTGGCGTGACCAGCGTAGCTAGGGCCAAGGCAGAGTGTATTTGGCATGGCGCGGATAGCTCGGGCTAAGTGTGGTCGGCATGATTTGCCATTGGCACGGAGGTGCGGCCAGTATGGTTGGCATGCTTTGGCGCATTTGGTATGGTCGACATGATTTGCCATTGGCATAGAGGTGCGGTTAGCATGGTTGGCATGCTTCGGCGCGTTTGGTATGGCTGGCATGCTTTGCCATTGGCATAGAGGTGCGGTTAGCATGGTTGGCATGCTTCGGCGCGTTTGGTATGGCTGGCACGATTTGCCATTGGCATAGAGGTGCGGCTAGCTTGGGCTAGGTGTGGCTGGCATGATTTCCCATTGTCACGGAGGTGCGGCTAGCATGGTTGGCATGCTTCGGCGCGTTTGGTATGGCTGGCATGCTTTGCCATTGGCATAGAGGTGCGGCTAGCTTGGGCTAGGTGTGGATGGCATGATTTGCCATTGGCACGGAGGTGCGGCTAGCTTGGTTAGCATGCTTCGGCGCATTTGGTATGGCTGGCATGCTTTGCCATTGGCATAGAGGTGCGGCTAGCTTGGGCTAGGTGTGGTCGGCATGATTTTCCATTGGCACGGAGGTGCGGCTAGCATGGTTGGCATGCTTCGGCGCGTTTGGTATGGCTGGCATGCTTTGCCATTGGCATAGAGGTGCGGCTAGCTTGGGCTAGGTGTGGCTGGCATGATTTTCCATTGGCACGGAGGTGCGGCTAGCATGGTTGGCATGCTTCGGCGCGTTTGGTATAGCTGGCATGCTTTGCCATTGGCATAGAGGTGTGGCTATCTTGGGCTAGGTGTGGCTGGCATGATTTGCCACTGGCACGGAGGGGAATTAGGGTTTTGTTCGTTGTAACCCTAATTTGAAAAAATACCCCCTATTAATTACTGACTACATGCATTAAAAGTCCTAATAAATGTGTCACTTGTGACATTAGGTTATTTGGGGTTTTACGATTTTACCCTTTATTTAAAAAACCACCATCAACAACATGGCAAGAGCTAAAGAAAGATGGGCAATACCTAGCGAGATATCCGAAGAGGAGGGAGAGCTTGCAAAACCAATAAAGGAACCAACACCACTAGGGAAGCCGGTCTTTAACTTTGTCGCGGTAGAACCAACAAAGGATATAAACGTGGGAAGTGAAGATGAACCCAAGATCCTAAAAATTGGGACGAAAATGGAAGAAGAAGAAGAAGAAGAAGCGAGTCTAGTTTAATTGCTAAAAAATATGGTGACATATTTGCGTGGAGCATGGAGGAAATGCCGGGAATTGATCCACGAGTGGCATGTCATAGACTAGATCTGTATCCGACAATCAAGCCGATAAGACAACGAATAAGGAAGATCGCAACGACTTATCATGAACAGATTGATAAGGAACTTCAAAAGATGATGGATGCAAAAATCGTAAGGCCAGCGAAGTATCCAGATTGGATTTCGAACATGGTGATCGTGCCCAAAAAGAACAACGGTACAAGAATATGTATTGATTTTAGTGACCTGAATACCGAATGCCCCAAAGATAGTTTTCCCTTGCCAAACATCCCTCAGATGGTAGAATCGGAATCTGGATACAAAAGGTTTTCATCCATGGATGGGTACTATGGATACAATCAAATATCGTTGGCTGAGGAAGATCAGGAACACACGGCTTTTTTCGCTCCCAGAGGACTGTATTTCTACACAAGAATTCCATTTGGACTAAAAAATGCAGGAGAACTTACCAACGGATGGTGGAGAAAATATTTGCAAAATGGGTACACACGAAGTTGAAAGTTTATGTAGATGACATGCTTGTTAAAACAAAAGATTCAGGGGATCATGTGGAAGATTTGAGAGAAATCTTCGAACAGATGAGGAAATACAAAATGAAGGTAAATCCAATAAAATGCATCTTTGGGGTTGAATCGACGAAGTTCTTATGCCACATAGTTTCACAAAAAGGCATATAAGTTGATCCAACAAAGGTCCAAGCCATATTAGAAATGCCCTCACCCGCCACTAGCAAGGATGTGCAGAAGATAAACGAACACTTGGCGGCATTGGGAAGGTTTATCTCGCGGTCATCGGACAAATAAAACACTACTTTGACATTTTGAAAAAGGGTGCAAAGTTTGCATGGACTCAAGAGTGTGAGGAGGCGTTAAAGGGCATAAAGGAGCACCTTATTAAATTGTCAATCTTACAGAAACCATAACCCTGGGAGGAGTTGTTGCTTTGTCTTGCGGCAACACCAAATGCACTTAGTGCAGTTCTACTTCGGAAAGACGAGGGGGTAGAAAAGCTCATCTTTTACATCAGCAAAACCTTCTATTCCGCAGAGTGGAATTACCCAAAGATCGAGAAATTGATACTGGTATTATTTTACGCATCGTAAAAATTATGAACTTATTTCCAAACCCACAAGATTAAGGTCCTTACGAGAGTCCCTATAGAGTCAGTCTTGAAAAACTCGAAGAGAGTTGGGAGAGTAGAAAGATGGAATACCCAGATTGACCAGTTTGGGTTAAAATACGAAATACATACTTCCACGAAGTCACACATAATTGCAGAGTTTCTCGCTGAATTTCCGTCGGAAGAAGACGAAGGCATAGAGGAGATGATGGATGTAGATGAGAACCGGCCAGACCCTAAGGATTTGCTGCAGGAGAGTCATCCCAGGAGGTGGGAAACATTCATCGACAGAGCCTCAAACAGTTGTGGAGGAGGTGTAGGGATAGTATTCACTTCGCCCATGGGGACCAAGATAGTGTTCTGCTTTCGGCTGGAGTACAAAGCAACTAATAACGAGACTGAGTACGAAGCAGTGATACAAGCTTTAAGGATTGTGATAGAAATGGTGTTAGACGAAGTACGGATTACCAGTGACTCTCAGCTAGTGGTTCGCCAATCGAAGGAAGGTATAATGCAGTGGATCCGGTGATGCAAAGGTATCAACAAATTGTGAAAGAATATTCAACAAAGATACGAAGCATTATTTGGAGAAACATATGCCGAGACGATAATAGACATGCGGATTCCCTTTCTTTTATAGCCTCAATGATTGAGGATCCAAAAATCGGGCATATCATGATTGAGCGGTTAATGCAACCCTCAGTAAGCAGGGAGGACAGGGATCCCAAGGTGATTATCATAGAAGAGGGGGATATGGAAATAAGCAATGATGATTTGCGAGCCCCCATATATAACTATTTGATGAAAGGAGATCTCCGGCGAGATACGCAAGAGGCAAATAAAATTAAAAGTAAGTCCACGAATTACGAGGTGCGAGAAGAAATCCTGTACAGAAGACTGTATTTGGGTCCGATGATGAGGTGCTTGTCGCAGAAAGAAGGGATAGAAATCATGAAATCAATTCACTATGGGGACACTGGTAACCATAGTGGAACTAGGTGCCTAGCTCTCAAAACCAGGACACAAGGGTACTTTTGGCCTTACATGCACAAAGATGCGAGAGATATCTCCACGAGGTGTGAAGCATGTCAGAGATTTAGGAATAGGATACATGCACCATCCACGAGTTTAAACTCTCGTTGAGTGTGTGGCCCTTCTCCATGTGGGGAATAGATATCGTGGCACCATTTGTAACTGGGACAAAGCAAAAGAGATATCTGATAGTAGCAACAGATTATTTCACGAAATGGGTTGAAGCAAAAGCCTTTCAGCACACGCGAGATGGTGATGTGTACGATTTTATTCTTGAGCACATTATTTGAAGATTTGGCATACCATTCTTGATCGTTTCAGACAATGGGAAGCAATTCGAAGGGGAGAATTTAAAAATGTTATTCAATGCATTTAAAATTCAATCCGGGAAGTCGACTCCGTTATACCCACATAGCAACGGGCAAGCGGAGGCCACAAACAAGACACTAGCAACCACATTGAAGAAAAAGCTCGAAGGTCATCATAAGGGATGGTGTGAACCGATCCCGAACGTGTTATGGTCCTATAGAACCACCAGGCGAGATGCAACGAGAAGGTCATTACAAGGGATGGTGTGAAAAAGAAATATTAGTAGTCAAAAAAGAAAGAGGGATGGTGTGAAAAAGAAATATTAGTAGTCAAGAAACAAAGAAAAAAAAAACGGATAAAAATTGTAATGCATTTTGGATGATATATTGCTTGTAAGTTTTTCTTGGGGCTGAAATTTAACAACATGAATGAGCACCATGTTGTGATGCATTTTGGATGGTATTGCTTCTAAGCAGTTTGCCTTGTATACAATTTTTGCTCTGAGGCTCGAACCCGCAACCACACTCACCTAAACAGCAACAGACCATTTCGATTTCCCCGCCAACTTTACCAAAATAGATTCCAAAGAAATAGTACCACCACCACTACTTCCTCCATCTCCACCGCCTCAAATTCTACCTTCTTTCTTCTTCTTTTTCTCCGCCACCAGGTCCTAAACCCACAATCTTATGTTTCATCATCTCCTACTAAGGATGATGACGATGAGCTCTACTCACCATTTCAACCAACTCCCTTTGTTGACTTCCAAATGCAGAGAAATTATAGAATCCCATTTCGGATCCCACCACAACCACCACCATCCCGGCAACCACAGGAACAATGCCATCAGCCCTTTTCTTCTTTCAGTTCTAGGAATTGATTGTCAGATCTTCAATTTTAAGCCCTAATCAGGTAAAATTTCTTTCTTCTTGAGTAATTTTATTGCAAAATAAAAAAAAAATCTCACCTTTTTTATTAAGAAAGAAAAATGTAGGAAAAAGATGTCATGTTTGGGGAATTGTCTGTGAAATTGATGTTTCGGGAATGTGTGTTGGTGTTTCAGCTGAAATCTTTGGATAATGTGAGCAACTTACCCTTGAAATCAGTTGTTTAGCGTGTTCATAGTTATGGGTTTTTATTGTGAATCTGAGCAGGAAATTGGAAATTGAGTGTTTGTTTAAATTTAATTTATTGTATTTTCTGAATTGTTGAATTTGGATTGAGTAATTGGATGATGGGTCCAACAGATACATGTTCTCAGATGCAGCTGCGGAATGTTGCGGTTTCGAATTTCGAACAGGGAACGCGGCCGTTTTCTATGAGACCACTAGCAGCAGCTCAGGTACATAACAAAAACCGATGTCTGGTTACTACTTACAAATTGAGTGTTTTCGTACTGGTATATGACTATGAGTGTCTATATGCATGCCACAAAACGGTTATTAGGTCAGACTCGGTCTTGTGTGTTGGTTTTTCAGTCCGTTGAGCTATCTAGCACATAGTGTAATTTGATTTATTACATGCCTCATCTGACTTCTCCAATTAAAGGAGTATATTCGTTGTATTTGTGTTAAATTAGATGGGTGCATTTACTAGGCCGCTATGTTGATTTGGATGAAAAGGATATCCAGCATAGCGCGAGTAGGCGTTGCATTTATTAGACTACTTAGACTACTTCAATATGGACATCACATGGAGTAGGAATATATCCGGATTCTGCACATTATGTGTAGCTCTGGATCTGTTTTTTATCGCCTAGGTTATGCCTAAGGAGGATGAGAATGGCGATTGCTGGTTTGTGAACCGATGTGTCAAGTGTGTGCACCACCAAGTAAGACAGCAATTAGAACCCATAAGTGGGCGTTTTTAGAAGTAGAAGAGCTGGGTTGGATTAAGAATAGGAAACTGAGTCAGACCATGACTTTATGTACTTTCCTTATTTGGTGCTAATTGCAATTCCCACTCCCACCCACTTATTCCTATATATACTCGGCCGTTTCTTTATTTTGTCGTCGCTTGAGTATCCTTAAAAATTATCTCCTGTTAAAAGGGGGTTTATGGGTTGTGCAATTTTGCAACTTTAGTCTTATGAAGAAAAAGAAAAATCGTCAAAAGGAAAAGAAGAAGAAAAATATGCAGAGAGAAAATTCTCCATACTGCTGGGCACCAGTTCCACCAGCACACCCACCACCATCAACACCACCACTGCCACCACCATCACTACCTCCACCAGTACCACCAAGCCAATCTCAATATACCTTTTCTGCTGAACGTTTCCCAGCACCATGGACTGGAAATATCTCTAATTCAATACCTAATCAGGTGAGAATGTTGATCCTTAGGGTTTTTTTGGATAGGTTAATTTTGGGTTTGGACCAATTGTTGAATGGGATTCCTTATATGATTTTAATCTTATACCAAATTGTTTGATGATAATCCAAGTTTGTGCATGCGTGAAATTGATTTTTTGTGATTTTGCATTAGTTTGTTGTTGAATTCATCTGTTTAATGGATTTGTGATATGGGTTTAATCCTAAAACTTGAATAGAGAAGGGTTTTTGAGCTTGTGTAGGGTTTTGTATGAAGTTGATCTCTTGAAAATTTAGGTAAAAATTTGGAAAGGAAATCATGGGTTGGACGGATTCGGTATTTAAGAATTGCAGGTTGATTTCTATGGAATTATCTGTGGGATTTCTAAAAATGTGCATGTTATATCATGAATTTGATTAGGAAATTTGCCCTTGGGTGTTTACGTAATGTTGAACCTTTTGGTTTTCTAAATTTGGATTCAAGTATTGATCCTTTCGTCTGTCTTTCAGAACAATGGAATGATGAGTCAAACAGATCCATGTTTGCAGATGCGGCCACCAAGTGGAGCTCTTCCACACTTCGAACAGGGATGGGCACCGCCACTGGCTCAAGTAAATAACCATTCTCTAGCTATGAGACCACCAACCCCGCTTCCAGTAAATCAGGGATGGACACCACCACCTGCTCAAGTAAATAACCATTCTCTAGCTGTGAGACCACCACCCCCGGCTCAAGTAAATAACCATTCTCTAGCTGTGAGACCACCACCCCCGGCTCAAGTAAGTAAACATTCTCTAGTTACACTCTGAGTTATTTTTACACATTCATAATTTTCAGTTCATATTAACTGACCTCTTTTGCTCTGTGAACGTGTCTTTATTTTCTCGAAAAATTTAATAATCTTGTGTTCATTTTTTTTTTTTTTTTTTGTATTCGACAAAACTTCTATAGTATTTCGTGGTTTGCATTGGTTTTGCATGTTGTATTCAGCTATTCCATATGTACTGTATGTTGCTATCTTTTATGACCTTTAACACTGTTACTTGCGTGTTGAATTCAGGGTGTCTGGCCTTCCTTTCCTCCTGCTCAGATGATGAATCATGGGATTGTAAACAACAATTCGCGTCCTTTAGATCTTGGCATGTTTCCTCCTTGGAAGCTCACCGTTACTCTTCCTAGTGGGGAGAATCATCATATCGATATCCCTTACTCAGATGGTTCACATGTTATTGGTCTCCCCCTTGGTTTGGATGTTCCTGAAGTAAGAACTTTTTTCCATTGCGTTTTAGAGCTTTCCCCCCTTTCCTGTAGCTTGTATTATCCTAAACCTGCAACTTTTTTTAAATTCATTTTCCAGGTGATTGCGAGCAACTACAAAGCTTTGCTATGTATGGTAAGCGGAATGACCTGCATCATAACCAATCAGTTTTCGGATTTAGATCGATACCAGAAGAATACTGCTAGTTATTGGGAGGATATTGTGAATCGCTACCGCCTTGAAATTCAGGAGTTGAAGTCCACGATGGGTGGTGATATGACGGTTCCTCAGGAAGCGATGGTATATTCTCTTTCCTATAGCTTTAGTTTACAATTTTGCTTACCGCTAACCTACAAAATCACATTTGCAAATAGTCGGTTGCTCATCCAATCAAATTCTTTTTCCGCATTTTTCAGGCTTCAGTTTCTCCATCGAAAAAGAGGAAAATGAGTGCAGAGGAATCTGTGCCTTGTGAAACAAAGACAGCTTGTATTGAGAAACCTGAGCAGCTGCCTCCACCAATATACAATGAAAAGCCTGCCACTCCTGTTCCCCTGGTCCAGGAATCTGTTATAGGAGAGGAGGATATGGATGAGACGGCTGACTTGCCCCTTCCTAGTGTGAAGCGTGCACGAGGCGAAGATGTCCCCACAGGTGCAGCACTATCTTGTTCTGACGTGCAAACTGAGAAGGTTGAATCAGTTGCAAGGCTTGAGCCCACCGGGGAAACTGTTGATGCTACAATGACCTCTACCTCCGCCAATTGCCTGACTGTCGACTCTGCAACATTAACTAGTTTGACTCCTAAAGAAATTACTCCTCCTGTTGTTGAATCCATTACAGGGGTTGCGCCCATCGGGGAACCTGTTGATGCTACAATGACCTCTACCTCTGCCAATTGCCTGAATGTTGACTCCACAACATTAACTAGTTCGACTGCTACAGATATCACTCCTCCCCTCGTAGAGTCCACAAGTGTTTCTGGTCAAGTGGGAGATGAATGGTTTGCATATGTGGAGAACTTCAACATCCCAAAAGAGTACGCAGTTTTGTATAAGAAGATCTATAATAAGTATGGGCATATAGCGACTAAGAAGGTCATCAAGTCCAATGATGCTATACTGCTTGCAGCTGTTATTAGCTTGTTAAAGATTGCGCGTACAATGGAAACTGCACGGGGTATGGATTTAAGTGAAGCGCTGCTAGAAAGTTGGGAAGGAGACATCAAAGATGCTGAGACCTTGCAATTCAATGTTAAGTGGCTTCGTGAGAAATTCAATAGAGTTAAAATCTATTGGAAGTTGGCTTTAAGGATAGATAAAGAAGTTGAAAGCCGTGAACAAGTATTGGATGCAATACAGGTGGAGTATATCGGTTTTTATTCAAGAAAAGACGAACTCGATACTGAAATTTCAGAGGTGAAGATTGATATAAAGAAGTCTGAAGCAAAGATTTCATCTCAGCGAGAAGCTCTCCGAGAAAAGATTGCGCAGAAGAACACATTCTTGTATGAACCTATTCTGGGGAACTTGTTTAGTTGATTATA
Source organism: Papaver armeniacum (assembly GCA_023531295.1). Classification (NCBI taxonomy): domain Eukaryota; kingdom Viridiplantae; phylum Streptophyta; class Magnoliopsida; order Ranunculales; family Papaveraceae; genus Papaver; species Papaver armeniacum. The sequence continues at coordinate 9,908 of JAJJWW010001398.1, forward strand.
CATATTCTGATGGATGGTTCCAAAATGATTGTAGATGCCTCTGTAGTATGTTGGTAAAATCATCAGGCATCGGAATTTGTTTGCCCATACAGTAACTTATTTTGATTGTAAATGTTATTATAAATAATATGAGTAAATTGGAAATAGTTTTGTTATGTCTGAGACTCTAGTCGCCTTTTGTCACTGTCTGAGTCTTCAAGTGACATGAGTCCGTGATTGTTGTTCAGGAAACATGCATGCCTTGTGATGAAACTTACCGGAAACCTGCTGCTTGGCACAAAATATTTTCAATTACTATACTCAAGATCAATCAAGATACATTCAGACAAGGAAATCCACTTTCTCCATACTTATTTATCCTGGCAATGGAAGCATTCGTTATTCTCACAAAACACAAGGCAACTTACACGCATGAAAATTTATAGATCAACACCAAAAATTAACAATTTATTGTTTGCAGATGATTGTCTTTTGTTCTGTAAGGCAAACCTATCTCAAACTATTAAGCTATAACAAGTGATAGAGGATTTCAGTGCTTATTCTGTTCAGCTCATAAATTTCCATAAATCAGCAGTTTACTTCAGTAAGAACACAAGTCCTTTACGTGGTCAAACTATTAGTGGAATTTTGTTGGTCAGTTAGCTTAGCATCAGTGAGGAAAAATATTTGGGATTGCCCCTTCTTTGTTGGAAGAAATAACTTTTCTCTAATAATCTCATAGACAAAATGGAAACAAGAGTTCTAAGATGGGTTTCTATAAAAATTTCTGAAACAGCTGGTAGGTCTGTCATGGTTAAGAATGTTACAAATGTTATTCCAGTACACCACATGATTAGTTTTAAACTGCCAGATGCCTCTATAAACAATATGAACTCAACTCAGCAGAAATTTTGGAGGAAAAAGAAAACTAACAAAGGTAAGCCAGCTATCTTTTGGAAAAATGTAAGTAAACCCAAGGAAGAAGGTGGTATGAGGTTTAGAGATCTCCAATTGTTAAAATAGTCTAGAGCATTACTTGCTAAGTCAGCTTGGAGATTATGCACAGATAATACTTCAGTGTGTCCTTTATCTCTTAAAGCAAAATAATTTCCAGATGGTAAAGTATTTAATATTAAAGACAATCCTAATTATACTTGGTATTGGAGAAGTATAAGCTCTGAGCTTCATTTTATTAAGAAATACATGTTGTTGGAGTATTGGAGATGGCCACAAAATCCTGATATGGAGTTACAGATGGATCCCGATTTGTCAGCTCCTCCTACTCCAAAATCTAGTGCTATTAACTTCCAGGACTATAGTTATGTTTATCATCTCTTCTCTGAATTAGGAGGGTGGAATTATGCTCTTATCTTCTCTTTTTTTGAAGCTACAATAGCCAGATTAATCCTCAATATATATATTCATACTCAGCATGAAGACATAATGGTTTGGACCCTAGAAAGAAGTTGGTTGTTCATTATTAAATCTGCATATAAGAAGATGTTTGAAGAACAAAATATTAATCAATCAGTTGGGCAAAAGATGCAAGCTATTTTTAAGAGACTGTGAAAACTTCCTTTGTTACCAAGAATTGCTCAATTTCCCTGGTTTGTTGTACTTGGTATTCACATTAAAGCTGGCACTAATACTGTTGATTGGTTATGCAGTTGGCTTGATAAGCTTTTAGATCATCAGATACAACAAGAGGAGATCTACAAAATAGCTATAGTGGCTTGGTGTATTTAGTCATCAAGATGTGACACTGTGTTTAAGGGTTTGAAGATTTCTCCAGACTCCATTATTTATAGAAGCAATAAAGAAATTGAGCTACTTGGGATAAAACCACCTAGTCATGTTCCTCAAGTTTCTAGTCACCGGTCACCACCTCATGTGGGCACGTATAAATTTAATGTTGATGGGACTTTTCATTATTCTCACAAAATAGGTGGCATTGGACTTATAGTTCGTGATTTTGCAGGTATACACAGTGGGTCCAAATACATCTATCTAGAAGCTGCTTTAAGTCTCGAACAAGTGGAATGCAGATGCTTATGGGAGGCAGTGAAGTGGGCAAAAGAAATGAACATGGAAAAAGTACAATTTGAGCTGGACTCACAACTAGTAGCAGATGCAGTGAACAAAGAAAGTTTTAATACAGACTGGAGAATCCGCAACACGATTCTGGACATCAAAAGTATCTTCAGTAATAATATTTCTTGGCATTGTAGATTTGTGCCTAAAGAAAAGAATAAAGTAGCAGACATATTGGCTAAGTTAGCTAGAGTTTCTTGTCTAAGCGGTGTTTAGTTATTATCCATCCCTGAAAACATTCTGTTTCAAGTTCAGGAATATGCAAAAAATGTAACCATTGAAAGTTAATCAAATACATCCTTCTATTTAAATAAAATAAATAAAAAAAATATTGCATTCAGGTTGTTTGTTTTTTCTGACTCGACTTATCTGCATCTAGCTCATCATGTTTGGATTTGGCTGATTATCTCTGATTTAGAAACTATTGAATAGTAGAGTTATAGAAAACTTTTGAGTTGAACCAGATATGTGCCCAACGAGTTAGGTAGAAAATGATACTTGACCCAGTCTCTTCCGAGTCAGATGTATGAGCTGGTCATACCTCAAATAAGACACAAGAAATCTAAAAAACAAGGGATCTGAATCATCTGATATCTCGAATCGAGTCAGATTCAAACTGCAAGTCAGACCCATTAGTAGTTGTTGAGCCCAGAGTCCCAGACCCACCGGTCACGAGTCAGCTAGGGCAGATGATTTTCCAGTTGGTAAGCATTTAGCTATAACTTTTTTCATTTCACTCACTCTCTCCATAGCTGCGGCGTTCTCTTTCAAAGCTGTTCAGGTAAGCTCTTGATTCTCAAAGATTTTTCAGAAATCCTTTCTAGCGTATGTTGTTGAATAGATTGTATTGAGCCAAAGCGATGGTTTTGACCCCAGGTGTGATATTGATTGTATTTGTATAATCTATTCAACTTCAATTGAAGTTGTACTACAATCAAAGTCAGTAAATTGAAGTATCAATATAATCAGTAAACTGACTTTGATAGTAGTACAACTTCAATTTACTGAAAATGGTTGTTTCACCACAAAATTTGATGATGATTAATGTGTTTTATGTGATGATGATGTGCCTGCAATAGATTATATTGCTTTGTTTGCATGGAAATTCAGGAATCATTAGAGTAATTTTGATTTTTATGATCTTATAAAACCTAATTGTAGGGGGGGAATTCATGGAAATTTCTAGTAATTACTCTCAGTTACTGTTAATCTTATTCATACTTTTCCGTACATTTTAATTGACCCCTCATGCTTTGCGAATGTGTCTTTAGTTTCTCTGGAAATTATGAATAAGCTCATGTTCATTGTTTTGTGGTACATGGCGAAACTATCATTTTGAGGGGTCTCGTCCGTTTGCATTTGTTTCAGTGTGCTGAGCGAGCTATCGGTCCCTTATGTACTATATTGTTGATCTTTTCCACGACCGACCCTATGTATTTATGTCCGTTGTTCCATGAATGCAGTGTGCCTGGCTTTGCTTTCTACCTGCACACATGACGAATACTGGGGTTGTAGACAAGAAATTTCATCCTTTAGATCTAGGCAGTTTTCCTCCCTGGCATGTCACTGTTACTATTGGTGATGGGGAGACACGTCGTATCAACATCCCATGTCATGAGAACAATGTGATTGGTCTTCCGCTTGGTTTGGATGTTCCTGAGGTAACAACTTGTTCAATGCTTTTCTTTATAATTTCCGTGCGGTGCTTCATTTCTCTGAACCTTCCTTGCCTTTTTTCAGGCAATAGCTGGCCGTTATGAAGGATTGCTGCGTATGGTGCAGGGTATGAGAGATGTCATTACTAACATAGTTCAAGATTTAGCTCGATGCCAGCAGGATGCAACTCGCTTTTGTTAGGATGCAGTTTGCTTTTGGCAAGATGCAACTTGCTTTCGCCAGGATGCAAAACGTTACTATAATGAGCTTGAGGAGTTGAAGTCCAGAATGGGTGGTAAGGTGGACTTAATGGTATGTTCCTCCCTTTGGATTTTGTTGCAGCTTTAATTTATTGCCGCCTTTTTAGACTTTTTTCCGCAAAATAGCACAACTGTATAAGAGCGACTGCTAGTTATGTGCAGTGCTGTCAGATATCTTCTCAGTTTTGCAATCTAAATCTTCCAGACTTTATGAAAATTGTGTTCAATCGTTTCGCTATCTGTCTTATTCTTTCCAGGCTGAACCGATCAAATTCTTCTTCCATATTTTACAGGCTCCTGTTTCTCCATCAAAAAAGAGGAAGTTGAAGACAGACGAATCTGGCCCTTGTGAAACACCCGCAGTTTTTATTGAGAAACATGAGCATCTACCTCTACAAAAATCGAACGATAGGCCTGCCATCCCTGTTAAGCTGGTCCAGGAATCTGTTATAAAAAAGAATATGGATGCGTCAGATGACTTACCCCTTGCTAGTGTGAAATGTTCACGACGCCAAGATGTCCCCACAAGTGCATCACTAATTTGTTCTGAGGTGAAAACTGAGAAGGTTGAATCTGTTGCAGGGGTTGTGCCTGTCAGGGAATCTGTTGATGCTACAATGACATTTACCTCCGCCAATTGCCTGTCTGCTGACTGCACATCAACTATATCAACTTCTACAGATATCTCTCCTCCCCTCGCAGAGTCCACAAGTGTTTCTAGTCGAGTGGAAGATGAAGGGTTTGAATATGTGGACAATTTCAAGATCCCAAAAGTGTATGCAGATTTGTACAAGAAAATCTTTAGCAAGTATGAGCATATGGCGACTACGAAGGTCATCAGGTCCAACAATGACATACTACTTGCAGCTGTTACTAGCTTGTTAAAGATTGCCCGCACAATGGAAACTGCACGGGGTGCAGATTTGAGTGAAGCACTGCTAGAAAGTTGGGAAGGAGACATCAAAGATGCAGAGACCTTGCAATTCAATGTTAGGTGGCTTAGTGAGAAATTGAACAGACTTAAGATCTATTTGAAGTTATCTTTAAGGATATACGAAGAACTTGAAAGGTGTGAACAAGTATTGGATAAAGAACAGGCGAAGTATGTTCATCTTAAATCAAGAAAAGACAAACTTGAGACTGAACTTGTAGAGGTGAAGATTAGTATACGGAAATCTGAAGCAAAAATTTCATCTGAGCGAGAAGCTATACGAATGAAGAGGACACAGAAGAACATTTTCTTGTCTGAAACTGTCTTACGGAATTTGTTTTGTTGAGGTTAGAAAATCCGTTGCAGGTTGGTAACAGGAAAATGAAGCTTCTCCCTTACCAGTTATTTTGACTAACTTTTTGTACATATATGGTCAGAAAAAAAGCAGTAGGAACTAGAATGAATAGCGCAGTGCAGTAGGCTGGTAACCTATGCCCCGTCAGGGACGGAAACTTGCATAAGACTAATCTATTAGTATGATTGTAAATCCTATATTATGATGTATTTAACATCTGAATCTGAATAGAGGTGTTTGTTTCATGTTAATATATCTGAATCAGATTCTAGTCTTGAGGTGTCTGTAAACTGTAAGTCTGACAAATATTAGAATTATCAAAGATCAACGCAATGCAACTTTCCAAAATACTCACCTTGTGCTTGGTGCACATATCTACGGTGCAATGTCCATCCAAACACCTAGTATCCTCAAAATGGCGCCATTCTTGACTCTTGAGGATGTTAACATAGCCGCTGCAATGTCTGAATCTGACTTGGGACCTGACTGGAATAAGATGACAAATATGAACGGCCGAGGTTCGACTCAAATAATTTTTTAATGCCTGACTTGAAGTCTGATTCAGCTCATAATCCGACTCATTCACTATATTCAAACTTTTTACATGAAGTGTATCATTTGATCATTTTCGAGTCAGATGTGCTGAGTCAGATACAGATGAGTCAGCTGAGTCGGATAAGAACAAATATATGTACGGTCGGAAAATTATTAATTAATTAAAAGATACTTAATTATTGTAAACCCTCTGCACTTTAATCTCTCTCTCTCTCTCTCTCTCTCTCAGTCCCATCAGTCATCACTCTCTCCATTGCCGCTGCTTCTTCTTCTTCTTCTTCTTCACTTTCAAAGCTGTTCAGGTAAACCCTTTTCTCCGTCTTCCTCTGGGTTTCAAGATTATCAAAGATCTTACAGAAATCCTTTCTAAAAGTTATGTTTTTTTCGGTGATTGAAGTTGGATTTTTCTCTGCTTTAATGAATGGTAATTGAAATACTTATAAAAAAATTTGTTTTTCTTTTTTATATGTGAATGTTGTTAAATAGATCCATCTACATCCCTAATGAGTCTCATCCATTACATTCATACTTAGATTGTAGTAAAACTTCAAACTTTTCTTCATGGATTTGGGGGAGGACTTGAAATTAGTACTAAAAATGGATTTATTTTTTGTTACCACAAAAATTGATGATGATGATTGTGTTTTTTGTCATAATCATGTGCCTGAGAGAGTGTTGAATAGATTATATTGCTTTGTGGGCATGGAAATTGAGGAATTAATTGAGTAATTTTTGATTTTATGATCTTTTAAAACCGGATCCTGGGGGGAATTCATCGAAATCGCTAGCAACGGCTCCGAGCTATTGTTAATCGCATTCATACTTTTCGGGTCATATTAGCTGACCTCTCATGCTATTTGAATGTGTCTTTATTACCTCACGGTTTCTCGAAAAAAAATAAAATAAATAGTTAGCTCATGTTCATTGTTTTGTTGTACTTGGCAAAAGTTTCATTTGAAGGATTCTCGGCCGTTTGCATTGGTTTCAGCGTGTTCAGTTATCCCATATGTACTGTATTGTTGATCGATCTCTTCCTCGACCTTTGACACTATGTGTTTCTGGCCGTTTTTAATTGAATGCAGGGTTCCTGGTTTCAACCTGCACACATGATGAATACTGGGTTTGTAGACAATGCATTTCGTCCTTTAGATCTAGGCAATTTTCCTCCCTGGCATATCACTGTTACTGTTGCTGGTGGGGAGACACGTCATATCAACATCCCATATCCGGAGGGTAACCGTGTGATTGGTCTTCCTCTCGGTTTCGATGTTCCTGAGGTAACAACTTGTTCAATGCTTTTCTTTATACAATTCCCTGGTGCTTCATTTCTCCGAACCTGCCTTAGTTACCGTTTTTCAGGTAATAGCTGGCCGTTACGAAGAGTTGCTGCAGATGGTGCAGGGTATGAGAGATCTCATTACTGGGATAGTTCGAGATTTAGCTCGATGCCAGCTGGATGCAGCTCGCTTTAGGCAGGATGCAGCTCGATTTTGCAAGGATGCAAACCATTACTATTATGAGCTTGAGGAGTTGAAGTTGACAATGGGTGGTAACATGGGGGTTTCTCAGGTCTTAATGGTATGTTCCTCTGATTTAGAATTTATTTCAGCTTTATTTTATTGCTGCCTTTTTAGACCCTTTTCTGCAAAATATGACAACTGTGTAAGACCGGCTGCTAGTCCTGTGCAGTACGACAGACAATTGTTCAGTTCTCATTCTCTTCCCGTCTCTCACTCATACACAGACACACTCTCAGACTTTACAGAAATTGTAGTCGTTTCTTTATCACTCATATATTTTCCAGGCTGAACCAATATCAAATTCTTCTTCCACATTTTACAGCCTCCGGTTTCTTCACCAAAAAAGAGGAAGTTGCGTAAGGTTTCTTCATCAAGAAAGAGGAAGTTGGGTACAGAGGAGTCTGGCCTTAGTGAAACACAGGCAGTTTGTATTAAGAAACCTGAGCACCTGCGTCCACCAAAATCCAATGATAGGCCTTCCACCCCTGGTCTCCTGGTCCAGGAATCTGTTATAGAAGACAATATGGATGAGTCAGATGTCTTGCCCCAACGCGAAGACGTCCCCTCAAGTGCAGCACTAGTTTGTTCTGATGTGCAAACTGAGAAGGTTGAATCCGTTGCTGGGGTTGTGCCCATCAGGCAATCTGTTGATGCTTCAGCGTTGTGTACCTCAGCCAACTGCCTGACTGTTGACTCCACAACATTAACAATTTCGAATTCCATAGATATCACTCCTCCCCTCGTAGCGTCAACAAATGTTTCTGGTCAAGGGGAAGATGAAGGGTTTGAATATGCAGATAACTTAAAGTCAGATGACTTACCCCTTACTGAAAATGTCTCCACTGATGTGCAAACTGAGCAGGTTGCATCCGTTGCAGGGGTTATGCTCGTCGAGGAACCTGTTGATGCTACAATGATCTTTACGTCCGCCAATTGCCTGACTGCTGACTGCACAACGTTAACTATTTCGACTCCTATAGACATCACTACTCCCGTCGTAGAGTCTACAAGTGTTTCTGGTCAAGGGGAAGATGAAGGGTTTGAATATGCGGATAACTTAAAGTCAGATGACTTACCCCTTACTGAAAATGTCTCCACTGATGTGCAAACTGAGCAGGTTGCATCCGTTGCAGGGGTTATGCTCGTCGAGGAACCTGTTGATGCTACAATGATCTTTACGTCCGCCAATTACCTGACTGCTGACTGCACAACATTAACTATTTCGACTCCTATAGACATCACTCCTCCCATCGTAGAGTCTACAAGTGTTTCTGGTCAAGGGGAAGATGAAGGGTTTGAAGATGTGGAGAACTTGAAGTTGGATGACTTACCCCTTTCTAGTATGAAGCGTTCTAAGAGCGAAGATTTCCCCACAAGTGCATCACTAATTTGTTCTGAGGTGAAAACTGAGATGGTTGAATCCGTTGCAGGGAGTGCACTTGTTGTTTGGGAACCTGTTGATGCTACAATGACCTCTACCTCCGCCAATTGCCAGACTGGTAATTGCACAGCATTAACTATCTCGACTCCTACGGATATCTCTCTTCCCCTCATAGTGTCTACAAGTGTTCCTAGTAGAGTGGGAGATGAATGGTTTGAATATGTGGACAATTTCAGGATCCCGAAAGTATATGCAGATTTGTATAATAAGATCTTTAGCAAGTATGGACATATGGCGACTAAAAAGGTCATCAGGTCCAATGATGACATACTACTTGCATCTGTTATTAGCTTGATGAAGATTGTCTCTAGGATGGAAACTATACGGGGCGTGGATTTGAGTGTAAAGCTGATAGAAAGTTGGGAAGGAGACATTGGAGATGCTGAGACCTTGCAATTTAACATCAAGTGGCTTCGTGAGATATTCAATGCACTCAAGAACTCTTGGAAGTCGTCTTTCAAGATAGACAAAGAAGTTGAAACCCTTGAACAAGTATTGGATGCAACACAGGTGGAGTATGTTGGTCTTTGTTCAAGAAAAGACGAGCTTTGAGAGTGAACTTCTAAAGGTGAAGATGGATATTAGGAAACTTGAAGCACAGATTTCATCTGAACGTGAAGCTATCCAGGTAAAGATTGCGGAGAAGAACATATTTTTGTTTAAGCCTGTTCTGGGGAATTTGTTTAATCTGGAGATTACAAATTGATGATTGCAGCTGCGTCCGTAGTATGTTGTTGAAACCGTCAGGGATCGAAACTCGTCTGCACAGTATTCTGTTGTGGTTGTAAATCCTATATTTAGTGTTTCTGCTATGAAACATGGATAGTTGTTGTCATGTAAAGGTGTTTGTTTCATGGTGACATCTGAATCCGAGTAGTATGTCTAACGGTTGTTCATTTTGAGGTGTCTGAAAAGTCTGACAAATATTAGAGCTATCAAATATCAATGCAGCTTTCCAAAAAATGAAGGCAGAATCTGAATATGACTCGATCATCTGACTCAGAATCTGAATATGACTGGATCATCTGAAACTGATTCTAGTCTGAGCAGAGGTGTTTGTATCCTGCAGTGCTTGTTTTAGATATATATGCTGCAATGTCCATCCAAACACCTAGTATCCTCAAAATGGTGATGTTTTTGAGGATGTCAGGGCAATGTCTGAATCCGACTCGACATCTGACTCGGGCTGGCTGTTCTATTTTTCTTCTTCTGACTCGAGGTCTTCGAGTCAGATATACTGAGTCAGATTCAGACATGATGAGTCAGATACAAATGAGTCACTTAGTCGGATAAGAACAAACATATGCACGGCCGGGAAATCATTAATTAAAAAGGTACTTATTTTTTTTTAATGATCATTAAATTTGCAGTTGGGGTAAAGAGAGAAGCCATAAATTTAAACTCTCTGCACTTCACTCTCTGTCTCAGTCTCATCAGTCATCACTCTCCACAGCTGCTGCTGCTTCTCTTTCAGAGCTGTCCAGGTAAACCCTCTCCTCTCTCTTCCTCTGGGTTTCAAGATTCTCAAAGATTTGCAGAAATCCTTTCTAAAAGTTTGGTTTTTTTGGTGATTGAAGTTAGATTTTATCTGCTTTAGTGTTTGGTGATTGAAGTAGTTATGATAAAGTGAGTAATTTTTATCTGTAAATGTTGTTAAATAGATCCCTAAGTGAATCTCATCCTTTACATTGATAGTAGTAGTAAAGCCATGAACTTCAAACTGTTTACTGAGAATGGATTGTTTCACCATAAAAATTAAGTTGATGCATGATGGTTAATGTGTTTTCTGTGATGATGATGTGCCTGAAATTGATTGAAAAAATTGTTGAATAGATTACATTGCTTTATGGGCATGTAAATTCAGGAATTATTTGAGTAAATTTTTTTTTTTATGAGGGGGGAAATTCATCGAAATTTCTAGTAATTACTTCGAGTTACTGTTGATCGTGTTCATACGTTTTTAATTGACCCCTCATGCTTTGTGAATGTGTCTTTATTATTTTATTTTATTTTTGTGGTACCTGGCAAAACTTGCGTTTTGAGGGTCTCGGCGGTTTGCGTTTGTTTCAGCATGTTGAGCGAGCTATCGGTCCCTTATCTACTGTATTGTTTGATCCCTTCCACGATTTATGTCCATTTTTTCTTGAATGCAGGGTGTCTGGCTTTGCGTACCACCTGCACACATGACGAATAATGAGGTTGTCGACAAACAAATTCGTCCTTTAGATCTAGGAAATTTTCCTCCTTGGAATGTCATTGTCACTCTTGCTGGTGGGGAGACATGTCAGATCAACATCCCACATCCATTGGGTAACCCTGTGATTGGTCTTCCTCTTGGTTTGGATGTTCCTCAGGTAACAACTTGTTCATTTCTTTTTTAAATAATTTCCATGGTGTTGGATTTCTCTCTGAACCTTGCTTAATTACCTTTTTTCAGGTAATAGCTGGCCGTTATCAAGCGCTACTGCGTATGGTGCAGGGTATGAGAGATGTCATTACTCACCTGGTTCGAGATTTAGCTCGATGCCAGCAGGATGCAGCTTGCTTTTGGCATGATGCAGCTCGCTCTAGGCAAGATGCAGCTCGCTTTTGGCAGGATGCAAACCGTTTTTATTGTGAGCTTGAGGAGTTGAAGTCCACAATGGGTGATAACGTGGTGGTTTCTCAGGACTTAATGGTACGTTCCTCAGTCTGGAATTTGTTTCAGCTTTATTTTATTGCTGCCTTTTTAGACATTTTTCTGCAAAATAACACAACTGTATAAGAACGGCTGCTAGTTCTGTACATTACTGCACAAACTTGTTCTGTTCTCAATTCTCATTTACTTCCCGTCTCTCGCTAACACACAGACACACTCTCAGACTTTACAAAAAAATATTTTTATCTCTCGTATTCTTTCCAGGCTGAACCAATCAAATTCTTCTTCCACATTTTACAGGCTCCGGTTTCTCCGTCAAAAAAGAGGAAGTTGAATACAGAGGAATCTGGCCTTAGTGAAACACAGGTAGTTATTATTGAGAAACCTGAGCACCTGCCTCCTACAAAATCCAACGATAGGCCTTCCATCCCATGTCTGCTGGTCCAGGAATCTGTTATAGAAGAGAATATGGATGAGTCGGATGACTTGCCCCAACGTGAAGATGTCTCCACAAGTACAGCACTAGTTTGTTCTGATTTGCAAACTGAGAAGGTTGAATCCGTTGCTGGGGTTGTGCCCGTCGGGGAATCTGTTGATGCTTCAGTGACGTGTACCTCAGCCAACTGCCTGACTGTTGACTCCACAACATTAACTATTTTGAATCCCGTAGATATCACTCCTCCCCTCATAGCGTCCACAAATGTTTCTGGTCAAGTGGAAGATGAAGGGTTTGAAATTGAATATGTGGAGAACTTGAAGTTGGATGACTTACCCCTTACCAGTGTGAAGAATTCGCAGGGCGAAGATGGCTCCACTGATGTGCAAACTGGGAAGGTTGCATCCGTTGCAGGGGTTATGCTCATCGAGGAACCTGTTGATCCTACAATGACCTCTACATCCGCCAATTGCCTAACTGTTGACTGCACAACATTAACTATTTCGACTCCTCCCCTTGAAGAGTCCACAAGTGTATCTAGTCAAGTGGGAGATGAATGGTTTGAATATGTGGAGAATTTCAAGATCCCAAAAGTTTACGCAGATTTGTATAAGAAAATCTTCAGTAAGTATGGGCATATGGCGACTAAGAAGGTCATCAAGTCCAATGATGCTGTGCTAATTGTATGTGTTACTAGCTTGATGAAGATTGCATCTTCAATGGAAACTGTCCGGGGTATTGATTTGAGTGCAGCGCTGCTAGAAATTTGGGAAGGAGACATTAGAGATGCTGAGACCTTGCAATTCAATATCAAGTGGCTTCGTCAGATATTCAGTCGACTTAAGAACTCTTGGAATTCATCTTTCAGAATAGATGAAGAAGTTGAAAACCATGAACAAGTATTGGATGCAGAACAGGTGATGTATGGTTGTCTTAATTCAAGAAAAGACGAACTTGAGAGCAAACTTCTAGAGGTGAAGATTGATATTAGGAAATCTGAAGCAAAGATTTCATCTGAGCGAGAAGCAATACGAAAAAAGATGGCAGAGAAATACATTTTCTTGTTTGAACCTCTTCTGGGGAATTTGTTCAGTTGAGGTTACAAAATGATTTGTAGATGCGCATCCGTTGCAGGTTGGTAACAGGAAAATGAAGCTTCATCTGAGTCAGTTATTTTGACCAGCTTTTTGTACATGAATGATGAGTAAAAAAGCAGTAGGAACTAGAACGAACAGCGCAGTGCAGTAGCATATGCGCATAACGCTGATCTCTTAGTATGATTGTAAATCCTATATTCTGATGTATCTAGTGTAATTCTGTTAGGAAATATGAACAGTTTTTATTATGCCGAGGTGTTTATTTTCCTGTTAGCATGGGAATCTGATTCTAGTCTGACAAATATTGGAATAACCAAAGATCAAAGCAGCTTTCCAAAATACACACCCTGCACTCCTGCAGTGCCTGTTGTACATGTATATCTATGTTGCAATGTCCATCCAAACACCTAGTATCCCCAAAATGGTGATGTTTTTGAGGATATTAACATAGCCGGTGCAATGTTTGAATCTGACTGAGCAATTCTGAATCTGACTCATTATATGACTTCAGATCGTAATTTTGTAATGCTCGACTCAAGATCCGATTCAGCTCATAATTTTCAAGTCAGAGATGTGCCGAATCAGATTCAGACATGGTGTGTCAGATAACATGTGTCGGATAAGAACAAAAATATGCACGGCCCGGGTACTTATTTTAAGTAAATTTGCAATTGGGAAAGCGAGAAGCCATAATTTTAACTCTGCACTTGACTCTCCATAGCTGCTGCTGCTTCTTCTCTTTCAGAGCTGTTCAGGTAAACCCTCCTCTCTATCTATCTTCCTCTGGGTTTCAAGATTCTCAAAGATTTTTCAGAAATCCTTTCTAAAAGTTATAATAAGTTTGTATTTTTGTATGTGAATGTTGTTAAAATCGATCCATCTACATCCCTAAGTGAGTCTCATCCTTTACATTGATCATACTTTGATAGTAGTAGAAGTTCAAGCTTTTCATGGATTTGGGGGACTTGAAATTAGTACTGAAAATGGCTGTTTCACCACAAAAGTTGATGCTGATAAATACGTTTTGTGTGATAATATTGTGCCTGAAAGTGATTGGAAAGTGTTGAATAGATTATATTGCTTTGTGGGTATGGAATTACAGGAATTAATCGAGTAATTTTTCTACGATCCTGGGGGGAAATTCATAGAAATCTCATTCATACTTTTGGGTTCTTGTTAACTAACCTCTCATGCTTTTTAATGTTCATTTTGTTGTGGTACCTGCAAAACTTTCATTTGGAGGGGTCTTGGCTGTTTGCGTTCGCCTTAGCGTTGTTAAGCTATCCCTTCATGTATTGTATTGTTGATGTCTCCCATAACCTTTGATGCTGTTATTTCTATCCATTTTTCCTTGAATGCAGCGTGTTAATACTTTTATTGAATCTGATGCAGGGGTTGTGCCCGTCCCGGTTTCTATTGATGCTACAATGACCTTTACCTCCACCAATTGCCTGACTGTTGACTCCACAACATTAACTATTTCGACTCCAATAGATCTCACTCCTCCCCTTGTAGAGTCCACAAGCGTTTCGGGTCAAGGGGAACATGAAATGTTTGAATGTGTGCAGAACTGTGAGTCGGATGACATACCCTTTACTGATGTGGAGCATTCGATGGGCAGAGATCTAGTAATATCTCCGAGTTACCGTTAATCGCATTCATTCTTATTAACTGACCTCTCATGCTTTATGGATGACTACACTGTTTCTCGAATAAAAGAATTAGCTCATGTGCTTTTTTTTTTGTGGTACCTGGCAAAACTTTCATTTGGGGGTCTCCGCTGTCAGGGTTGGCTTCAGCTTGTTAAAGCTATCCCTTATATGTACTGTATTGTTGATCTCTTCCATGGCCTTTGACACTGCTATTTCTATCCATTTTTCTTTTGAATGTAGGGTGCCTGCCCTTACTTTCCTCCTGCTCAAATGACGGATACTGGGGATGTGGACAACAATTTTCATCCTCTAGATCTCGGCGTGTTACCTCCTTGGCAGCTCACCGTTACCCTTGCTGATGGGGAGAAGCAGTATATCAAAATCCCGTACTCGGAGGGTACCCATGTTGTTGGTCTCCCACTTGGTTCGGATGTTCCTAAAGTAAGAACTTCTTCCAATGCATTTTCAGGCTCTACCACTTCTGTTGTAATTTGTAAGCAAATTTGTTTCTTTTCGTCTTTTAGGTGATTGCACTGAACTACAAAACCTTATTGTGTATGGTAAATGGTATGACCTCCGTCATAACCAGTCTAACTCTAAAGCTAGAACGACAAGAGAAGGTTGCTGCTCGCTATTTGGAGAATGTGAATCGCTACCGCCTTGAACTTGAGGAGTTGAAATCCACACTATGTGGTGGTAAGGCGATTCCTCAGGTACTGATGGTTTGCCTTTCTTATAGGTTTCATTTACAAATTCGCTCATTTTATTCCAGGCTCATCCAATCAAATTCTTATTCCACATTTCACAGACTCCTGCTTCTCCATTAAAAAAGAGGAAGTTGAGTACAGTGGAATCTGGCCCTTGTGATACACAGGCAGTTTTTATTGAGAAACCTGAGCACCTGCCTCCGCCAAAATCCAATTATTGGCCTGCCACCGCTGTTCTCCTGGTCCAGGAATCTGTTATACAAGAGAATATGGAGGAGTCGGATGACTTACCCCTTCCTAGAGTGAAACGTTCGCGATGCCAAGATGTCCCCACTAGTGCATCACTAATTTGTTCTGAGAAGCAAACAGAGAAGGTTGAATCTGTTGCAAGGGTTGTGCCTGTCGGGGAATCTGTTGATGCTACAACGACCTCTACCTCTGCCAATTGCCCAACTGCTGACACCGCAGCATTAAGTAGTTCGACTCCTGTAGAATCCACAAGTGTTTCTAGTCCACTGGGAAATGAGTGGTTTGAATATGTGGAGAATTTCAAGATCCCAAAAGTGTACGCAGATTTGTATAAGAAAATATCTAGTAAGTATGGGCATATGGTGACTAAGAAGGTCATCAAGTCCAGTTATGCTATACGACTTGTATCCATTACTAGCTTGATGGAGATTGCCTCTACAATGGAAACTGTACGGGGTGTTGATTTGAGTGCAGTGTTGCTAGAAAGTTGGGAAGGAGACATTAAAGTTGCTGAGACCTTGCAATTCAATGTTAAATGGCTTCGTGAGATCTTCAGTCTACTTAAGAGCTCTTGGAAGACGTCTTTCAGCATCGATGAAGAGGTTGAAAGCCTTGAACAAGTATTGGATGCAGAACAGGTGAATTATGTTGGTCTGATTTCAAGAGAAGAAGAACTTGAGAAGGAACTTGTAGATATGAAGATTAATATACGGAAATCTGAAGCAAAGATTTCGTCTGAGCGAGAAGCAATTCGACAAAAGATGGCAGAGAAATACATTTTCTTGTTTGAACCTGTTCTCGGGAATTTGTTCGGTTAAGGTTACAAAAATATTGTAGATGCGCGTCTGTTGCAGGTTGGTAACACAAAAATGAAGCTCCATCTGAATCAGAAGATGTGTGTCCGTTGCAGGTTGGTAACAGGAAAATGAAGCTTCGTCTGAATCAGTTATTTTTGTACATAAATGTTGAGTAAAAAAGCAGTGGGAACTAGAACGAACGGCGCAGTGCGTTAGCATAAGCCCATAACACTAATCTATTAGTGGGATTGTAAATCCTATATTATGATGTATTTAGTGTAATTCTGCTAGGAAATATGAACCGTTTTTATTATGCCCAGGTATTTATTTCATGTTAACATGAGAATCTGATTCTAGTCTGAAGGATCAGTCTGCCAAATATTAGAATAACCACAGATCCAAAATACACACCCTGCAGTGTCTGTTGTCATATATTCTAGCTGTGGCAATGTCCATCCAAATATCCTTAAAATGTTGCAATGTTTGAATCTGACTTGGCATCTGACTGGTGCAATGTGTGCATCTGACTCATTGTAAGAGTTTTTTCAATTTTCTAATGCCCGACTCGAGGTCCGATTCAGCTCATAATCTGACTCGTTTAGCATCTAGTGAGTTTAAAATCGATGTATCATTTCATAATTTTCAAGTCATGGATGTCCCGAGTCAGATTCAGATATAATTACTCAGATAAGAACAAAAATATGCACGGTCCGAAAATATTCTAAAGGGTCCGGATTCAGACATTGTTTTCGACTTTTGAAAGCCGGAAAATCAAAAATCAGTTTGAAGAATCAGTCTGCCAAATATTAGCATCTTTCCAAAATACACACCCTGCAGTGCCTGTTATACATGTATTCCACCTAGTATCCTTAAAATGGTGCGATGTTTGAATCTTACTTGGCATCTGGCTAGTGCAATGTGTGAATCTGACTCATTATAAGAGTTCTTTCAATTTTCTAATGCCTCATAATCTGACTTGTTTAGATTGTAAATTCAAAATCGATGTATCATTCATAATTTTCAAGTCAGAGATGGACTAAGTCAGATTCAGATACAGTGAGTCAGATAACATAAGTCGGATAAGAACAATGCTTTGACTCAAGGTCCGATTCAGCTTATAATCTGACTCGTTCAACATATTGTAAATTTAAAATCTATGTATCATTTCATAATTTTCAAGTCAGAGATGAACTGAGTCAGATTGAAAAATGCTTAATATGTTGAAGGACCCGAAACGCTCACACCTGAAAACCAGTTTTTTTAACTGGTTTGTTCCTCCAGAAACCCTAAACCTTAAATCTTCAAATTTCTCAATCATTTTTTCGATTTGTCTCAGCTAATCTCTAGGGTGGCCAGCCTAAATCACTAACAACCTAATCTATTAAACTATCACCTAATTCTAACCTGGATTTGTTTATGTGGATTACTTGAATTCCTTCGATTATGTCCTGTCTATCAAAATCCCTAATTCAAGGCGGCAAATTCAATTCCCCTTCTTTTTATGATTTCAACCTATGGCTTTGTATTGTATAAAGCACATCAAAGAGTATTGGATATGAATTTCAAGCAGAAGTAGACGCGTAGCTTTTTTCATCATCTCTCTTGATTGAATGGATTTCATTCTTATAGCTCAGTATGGTATTTCAAACAATCTTTGCAGTGGGTTTTCAAATCAGGTATTTCTGATTTCGTCTCATATTGGTTTTACTGAAGATTGGGTAGAACAAGTTATTCTGCTATTGGATATTGGTTTAGGCTGTTACTTTTCTAAGCAGCTGTCTGGCTCTTATGTACACTTGCCATCACCTTAAACTGCACTATCAATACCCCTTTCATTTCATCTGTCCTGCGTTGTTTTTTCAATGAAAATTCCTCCTGTCTTGTTCTTTATCTAACATGTTTGTCTATAGTCCTTCTTAAATCAATAGCTTTTGTCATTTTAAGTTCAACATGATTTCTCCTATATATTTATCCTCTTGTCCCTGATGTTTTCACTACACCTTGTTCTACCTCTTAGCAATTCAACTTTTTCATCCTTCAACACCTTTAATATTTATTCAACTGTTTTTTCTCTTTTTCATCATGCCTGGTGTTTGGAATGGTGACTTAGATCAACTCACTCACTACACCAAAACATCCGATTTGCGACGGCTATACGCGTTGCAATGAATTTCACCAACGCCTATATCTGCTGGAAATATGGCGTAGCAAATTTGTGTGCAACGCGAAAATCCGTTGGGAAAATTAATTTTTCCAACGCATAAAAACGTTGGTCAACCAGTTTACCAACGTTTGTTGAGCAACGGATTCTTTAATTTGTGCAACGGTTACAATAATTTAGGCAACGTATTACTCTAATTTGAGCAACACTTATATACGTTGCAAACCCATTTACAGGTAAAAAAAATATTCTGATCATAATTCCAGGCACAAGAAAAATAATCTGACAATTCCGGCAGACTTCTGCACCTTCATACACCATTGTACAAGACATAATTATA
Organism: Papaver armeniacum; assembly: GCA_023531295.1. NCBI lineage: Eukaryota > Viridiplantae > Streptophyta > Magnoliopsida > Ranunculales > Papaveraceae > Papaver > Papaver armeniacum. The sequence goes on from JAJJWW010001398.1 coordinate 28,773, forward strand.
ATCCAACCAAAGTTGATACACAAGCCTCATAGTTTATTGACGAAACCAAAATTTTGACACTTCAATTCAATTTATGGTTCAGAAATCAAAACAAATCTCAACAGAAAACATACTTCGTAAAAAATGTTAATCTAAAATTTAAGTTGAGGCTTGAAATGAGGTAGAAGTTGAAGTTAATGGTAAAATTCTATATGTTAATGGCAGATCAGGGTACTATTGGAACCTTATATGGAAACATGACCTGCAATTTCCTTCCATAATAGCTTGGCATCTCCATCATCGACTGCATACATCTGTACAAGAATAAAAGAGAAATAAGATTTGTTAATTACGGCGACGAATATGGTAATTACTAAATGTTCAGTTTCCTAGAGTAATGAAGTAGTGGTGGTCCTCTACATAGTTAACAAGAAGAAAATCATAAAGATGAATAAATAACTATAGTAGCTTTAGTGAGAAAACACAATTAACGTGCAAAACAATTTCACCCAATCTACAAACATCCAGAGAAATAATTGTATATAAGATATAAAAACACATCACGAAAAAGAACATACTTATCTAGAGTGCAAGCATGATCTGTGAATTCTGGATTTCGTAGTACAAAACTGAGAAGTTAAGAGCAAGTCTAAGCCTTATTTGGTGAGTGGGACTCAATTTATCCAAGCCAATACATTAGCAGATACCAAGATCAATACCACATTAAAAAACAGAGGCAGATCCTACTTTACAAACAGTTTTTAAGAAAGTTTTAAAGAAGAAGTTTCTTCACCTGAGTAGACTTGTAAGACAACAATGTACTCTCAGCAGCTTCTTTCCTATCACTACTAGATTTCAACTCAGCCAAATACCTACAGTAACTAAGAATAGCCAATTAGGTGTCTGTGATGCGAACTCAGTAACTGAAATCTTAAGAACGGAATAATAAAATCTGTTATGCTGCACACGGATAGAAAAATATAATGACCAAGTAGAGACACAACAAACAAAATCAAAACCAAGGAAAGATATATAGCCTTTTCATTGTATGCCCAAGAAGAAATTCTATCCTGATTTTCTGGAATGTACTTTTTGTGAAATTGGAACGACAAAACTCAAGTGTCCTCTTGGAAACTGAATGGACATTAAAGAATTTTCTGTATCTTGTAGCATCAATGGGGTAGGCCACCGCCAAAATGAAAAAGTTTCAAAGAATTTTAAGATAAGTGCAGTACCACTGGCATCAGGAAACCGACAACATATAAAAGCTGTGAGAACAACCAGGTGAATTCCTCCAAAAATCCAACCAACTGCAAACATAAATGTAAAAATCCATTGTAATGTATTCAAGAAGGCATTGGAATACCAGTAACAAAAAACATGTATGAACTGCTCAAAATTAAAATTAAACTTTAAAGGAAATGAAAGTTTCCCATACGTTGCAATATACTCTTCGCCATCTCGCCCATAATTTAAGGCACCGCAACACTAAATGGAACTTCTGGAATTGATAAAACAAATAGAGCATTAGAAATGTACAAAGTAAAAACTGCACAATGACGCCCAGAACATCACCTTAAGGATCTGGAGTAAAGATTGATATCTCAACCCCTCATGACTTGGGAATCCAGATCAAGCCCAGAGTCGGTGTGGTGGCAATTTTAACACAGACTTCAAGCACAAAGAATAAAAGAAGGATTTATGACAGTTAATTATTACTTTAGAAATATTGAAACAAGGAAAATATCTTGATATATAAAACCATGTATATACTAAAACATTCTCAAGCGTTCACTGGTGGTAAGCTGTAAGCTTTAAAAGTGTAGGGTCACGATGAAATGTAGGTAGTAGAAACATATAAAGCTGCAAATAAATTAGTTATTCTCTTGGCTTAGAAACCTTCTTAATTAAGGACTAAAAACTAAAATTAACAAACATTTTTGGTAGTGTGGTTTAACTTTGACACTCGAATCTTCAGAATATAAACGACAACAATAACACACAAATGGAAGGCAACAACGGTACCTGAAGCAATTCTTTTAACTCCATTAGCTTTGGTTGCCCGTCTATGATACTGTGAAAAGTCAATGAAAAAAAAAAGGCTTTCTTGGATCTATATCTACAAACATGTGCAAAAAGAATCAAAGTGTATTCAAGAGTGAAGAAAAATTAAAAGGATGGGAAAAAATGAATGACTATGATAACGGGAAGCACATCTTATCCAGCCAAAGCATCAAGATGAAATGCAATGTAATAATTCTACTGAAAGATAGAGGTTTACTCTGTTATCAAAAAAAGGAGTAAAAAAGAAGGTACATGCTTTATGGCCAATGCAACTTACCTAACCATGTTGCACCTAAAACTAGATCGAAGAGCAGTAAGCCGATACATATTTTCGGGAGAAATGAATGAATTTGAACCCTTTTTAAGCTGGTAAAGTATTTGTGGTATTGATAATCAGAATAAGGTAACAAAAAAAATACTTATAAAGTCAAGTAGAATGTTGAGCATGTATCTACAGACCTCTAAGACTATACGCATTCCAGTACGATCACTTTCATCATGAATGTTACTTACGCCCTCTAAAATCTGCATCAAAAACAGAAAAATTAAGTTCTACATAGCAACTCAATCATGTCGCTACATTCATAGCTTCAAGATGAGATGCATTTTGACATTGTACATTAAACTAATTAAAGACATGGGTTTAATAACTGTATAATCAAGTGAAAATCGATAAGATAAATGATACCCCGAAGCTAATCAAAACATAGATAACTAGATACTTATTCACGCACCTAATAAACTAAGGTCAATATTCAAACTAGCAAAATTAAGAAACCAATCCAGTACAGAAGAGTCCATTATCTAAGTTAATAAGAAGTTGGCAACATGCACATTCACTTTAATTTAGTAAATGAGTTTGTGTATAGTACGAAACAAAAATACAGTACACACATTATATTGAAGTAAATAGTTTTTATGGTTCCCTGAGTTACCGAACTCTAACGAAGATATTTAGTATGACATGTGCATACATGCTGTCATCCATGTTTGAGAAAAGAGAAATACTGACATACTGTTAGCATAGACCTTAATTGTACCAGAAGAAAAGAAGGTCCTTGAAGTGCTCACCATTACGAACTCAATGTCAGGCTTTCAAGATTCTTTAACATGTGGATATGTGTGACCTTCAATATTCAGCAAATTCACTTTCTCTGTACTGCACAAAATCATTCATATCAACAGGGCACAAGGAACCACAACTTTAGGTTGAGGGTTAGCACCAGTAATATATGTATAAACAAAAAAAATGCATTAAAAATGGCAGACGACTATCAATATGAATACCCCATATTACTCAAAAACCTTAATTAAACAAAACCTCTTTAAAATCCATTTAGAAGTAAGAACAGTCACACAGGACAATTGATGTCAGGTAAGTAGTGCAATTTGAGACATCCCCTGGACATCATGATCAAGAAACAGCTTGATAAAGCCATGTGACTCCAGGTAAAACATTTCATAAAGAGAAGTGCATCAAATGTAACACAAGCCAGTAAGAAAATAAAAGAAAAATAATGGTAGGATTAAAAAAAAAATTACAGGTGTTTTCGTTAAACTGTATTAGCATCGAAACATAACCATATAGACTCAGAGCCGAGTCAGCAAACAGATAATTTCATGAATGGTTTTTCTATAATGCAGTAAGACTCCAACTGCAGATTTAGGTCGATCAAACAGTAGATCAAAAGATAACCAACAACATCAAAATTAAAGAACATTACTAGTAGAAATGGTTTATACCTGATGATAATCAACAAAGCAATCAACTATCAGATGGATTGATTTTGGATTTCAGGACCAAAATTGATTTTCTAGGTTTAGGAATTTTTTAAGATTTTAAAAACTAGATCGAGATTTCTGGGTTCCGATTAATGAAATAAAGGTTTGATTTCGATAGAAAAGCTAAACAAATCTCTGAGTTTGATTCTGAGAGAAGGTTTTGATTTTGACAGAAAAACTGAAGTAGAGGTCTCGCTTTTTCTCGGAAGAACTCTCTGAAATTAAAATTAAGAGAGAGAGTAAAAACGAGAATGGAAATATACGGGAAAATACGGGAGATCTCTAAAAAATAAAATAAAAATCTTGAGATTAAAAAAATAAGACTACTAAAGCCCATGGAAATGTCTAATATTACATTAATGTCATTGATGTCCAACGTTTTTACACTTTTCAAAACGTTGCTCCGTTAATTCTATTTAATAAATCAATATTACTTATTTTGTGCAACGTATTTTCGGGTGTGCAACGGATATTGACGTTACATCGTTGTGTAACGTCAATATCCGTTGCACACCCCGAAACTGATATGTTGCAAAATACGAGATATGGTGTAGTGACTCACATGCTTCAAACCTCCATGAGACTAGACACTGGTAGGAATCTTAACTTCCAAATCCCTTTTTCCCATCAAAATGTCCCTCGTAATCTTTGGAGACATTGTCTTATTGGGGAGTTTTTTACCCTACATGGTGTAAATGCATGGCATCTCAGATGTGCATTGAGGAGAATATGGAGAGTCAGAGGAGGTATGTCTGTGAGGCAAGCTGGAGTTGAATATTATCTTATCAGATTTGAAATTTATCATGAATTTGTTAGAGTTGTTAGGCATGGGTCAAGAGCTATTATGAATGACATTTTCATGATTAGTGTTTGGCATGAAGATCAAGACATTAGACAACTTGAATATCCTAACTCATGTTGAGCTGAACATCACTATAAGAGGAATGACACAAGAACAACTTGAATATTTTGATGAGATTCGAGGGTATGTCTACCATATGGGATATATTATTGCTTTTGATCAGCCAATATACACTCAGCAAGATACCTATGAGATGACAGTACGCGTTACTATGAATGTCTTCAACACTTTAAGAGCAAGCACTATTGCAGACAATGGAAGATGAGGTTTAAACGTGCTCACCTTTGAATATCATGATTTACCACACAATTTCTGTGAGTTCTGCAGAAGATTAGGGCACAGACATGAGGACTGTGCTCAATATAGACAAACTCAGAACCTAGTACATCATGGATATCAACTGCCTTCTCCTCCATCCTTGTATCCGCCGCTACACCAACAAGATGATGATGATATTGAAGACTTAATGGGGAATGTCGATGATGAGCATGGCCTGTTTGCTAATGAGAGTGATACCTCAAGTTCCGACAGCAACAACCACTCAGTAGCCTCCTATAAAACTGAGATCAGCATCACTGACCATAATGACACTATCATTCCTGAAGACAAGGAAGACACGGTAGGTACGCACCAGAAAATCACTCCACCATCTTCACCACCTTATGTTGCAAACCCTCATCAATGGGATGATTTTGCATTCTATACCCCGGAACCAAATGATTCATTTGTGTACCCAGATCCCCTTGAAATCATTTGGGAAGCAAACCACACTTATTCTGCTAAAAGACCAAACCCAAGCCACTACCTATACTCCTTCCTCCCTGAAGAATTAGAAAAGTTCGATCCCATGGAGCTATACCCGCCTGCAAATCCAGATCCTTCTTCTGCATCATCCTCCAAAGATCCTATTTGGCCAACAATTGATGATTATAGAGCTTGGGCGCTTAATGAACCTAATACTAAAAGAAGGAAATTATTTCAAGATTTGGCAGTTCAACATCCGACTGTGTTGGTGGATATCTACCAAACTGAAACATCAGCACCACCAGATTCTCCACCAGTTAGACTAGATACTGTACCTATGGATATTTGGTCGTCTTTGGGGTATGAAGAACATACCACTGCAAACCAGGAAGAAATCAAGGAAGAACATTCCATCCCAGACCGCAAAGGCAAAGGAATTATGAAGAATCCATAACTTACCAAGACCTAGTCAGGTTTTGTTCTATACACCTGTGAGTTAGTAATTCAGGTTTCAAGTGAAGTTGTTTGATGATAAGAGTCTGCTTATCCCTTGGGCTGGCCTGGCGTTGTTTTCTCTCTATTGCCTTGTACTTTTAGTTTCTTTCCTAGTCTAGTTATTTTCCTTACTAAGTCTGTCAATTGTCTGTAGTGTCTTCTTCTTTGGAGTCTTGTGTAATTTATTTACTTAGTTGTCGTAGCCTGCTTTACTGCTGTGTTTGCATGCCTTCTATATTGTTCAGTTTTTGTGTTGATTGTAACTATCCTAGTATTGTATTAGCCGAGTACTATCTAGTATTGTAATAGTTGACTAGTAGTATGCAAGTACAGTGCCTTTGTGTATCAGCTAGTCCTGTATTAGTTGAGTATTAGTTCCAGTGTTTCTGATTGTGCGCTTATGCGTTTGTATTGCTGTCGTCCTGTAAAAAGAGTGTGTTTTATTAGGGTGATTTGTAATAGTGTAAGATGTCTGTAATAGAGGTGTGTGCTTTTAGTAACTTCGAATTTCTTTTGTGGGCTTGTTTCTCGTTGATATCTCTTGGGCCTAAAATTTGTAATTTGTACACTTCAAGACTTGATATAACGAGCATACGAATCCCACAACCATCTCCGGATCCCTGATTTTCCTCAACACACCTCGGATCCCAGAAAGACCGAAGCATCACCAACATACCCCGGAGATCAACCACAATTAACTGACTAGAGTTCGACACAAATAGTGTATTGTTCTACTACAATCTCATCATTCAAGTACACTATGGCTAGTAGCATCTCCATTCTAGCTTGGAACTGTCAAGGTATCAACCAAAACACCACGATCCAACATTTGCGCGGAATAATGTCATCACATAGGCCGGATATTGTGTTTCTCTCAGAAACTCTTGCGTCTGAAAAGCATATGACCTCAGTTCAGCGGACGTTAAGGTTAGACAACAATGTTACTGTTCCGAGAATAGGACACAAAGGTGGCCTGTGCCTAATGTGGAAGAACATAATACAAGTACAGATTCTACTTCACTCTCAAAGCTATATTCATGCGCTTATTACACCGCAGCCTCCGGCTCTTCCTTGGTTATGTACCCGAATATATGGTCCACCTCACCCAGATGCCAGATGGGATTTATGGTACCACTTCTCTGATGTTTTCCAACCTTCTTCATTGTCGTGGGTTCTGATCAGAGATTTTAATGAAGTCATCCTTCAATCGGAGAAGAAAGGTGGAAGACCGGTAACATATGCTCAAACTCAACCGTTTTTAAACATGGTTGACACAACAGGATTGATAGACCTCGGCTTCCAAGGAGATCCATTTCCATGGACAAATCATCAACAAGGTGATAATTTCATCATGAAACGGCTAGACAGAGCCCTGACAAACCAAAGATGTCGAACGACCAACCCTCATGAAGCCGTCATACATCTTCCACGAATTGCATCAGATCATGCCCCTATCTTACTCAGAACCAAACACTTAAACTGACGCAATAAGAAAAATTACTAATTTGAGCACCTCTGGTTATCTCACCCCAATATCCACCACATTGTCAATGGTGCTTGGGAAAGAGCGTCTGATGAAGAACCGACGACCAATCTTCAAGTCAAACTCATCACAACCGCAAACATCTTTACACAATGGAATAAATAAACCTTTGGCCATCTCCCTACCATGATCAAAACGTCCATGGCACATATACAATTTTCCCAATATCAATGTGCAACCCAGACAGGTCAGATAATGGCTCATTGGATACAATAGGAAAAAGATCTTCGTGCATGCCATCTATCCCTACTACAGTGTCACGCCACATACTGGCAACAAAGGGCAAGAATCCAGTGGCTCCAATCTGGAGATAGAAACACAACTTTTTTCCACACCACTGCAACTATCCACCGCAGCTGTAACACCATTCAACAACTGCGCGACCAGAACGACAACTGGGTTTTCGAAAAAAATCATATCATTGACTTACTGTTACAACATTACAACAATCAATATACGACGCCTAGTACCAGACTAGATGACCAACTTTTCTCTACGGTCACCCCACGGTTAACAACGAATCAATGCACCACTCTGACCCAAGCTGTAACTGAGGAGGAAATAAGGGAAGCACTTTGGTCGACTCCTGGACCGGATGGATTCACAAGTAAGTTTCTCAAAGTTTTTTGGGACACCACCAAATTCCAACTCATTGAAATGGTCCGAGAATTCTTTGAGAATTTTAATATGCATCCTCTTATGAACCACACCAACCTCACACTCATACCAAAAGAGGAACACCCAACAAATGCATCCCAATTCAGACCTATTGGTTTGTGCAATGTAACCTACAAAATCATAGCAAAAATCCTAATAAACCGCCTCGACCTTTACTACCTTTCCTCATAATTCCTTACCAAAATGCCTTTGTACCTCAGAGATCAATCCAAGATAACATAGCGATAGCAGGAGAACTTTTTCATTACATCAGAACCTCCCCCATAATCAAAGAACCCAAAATATGACTTAAATTAGATATTCAAAAAGCCTATGACAGTCTGGATTGGGGTTTCGTGAAAAAGACTTTTACCAAACTTGGATTCCCAGAAAATTTTATCCAATATATCATGTCGGTTGCTTATCTAGTTGTTTCAATCAAAATTCAGGTTTCAAGTGAAGTTGTTTGATGATAAGAGTCTGCTTATCCCTTGGGCTGGCCAGCCGTTGTTTTCTCTCTATTGACTTGTACTTTTAGTTTCTTTCCTAGTCTAGTTATTTTCCTTACTAAGTCTGTCAATTGTTTGTAGTGTCTTCTTCTTTAGAGTACCGAAGTGAGTATCACCTAAGTCAGCATCCGGAAAATTAATCAAACTACACTGATGTCCATCACTTCTTTTGTTCTGGTTGATATTATAAACTAACATTCTATTCGACCCTTCTATCCAAAACAAAAGTTATCTTCAAAAGGGAATAAATCAAAGAATCTGTGAGCAATTGACTAGCCAATTTGGCACCAATTATTCTTTGTATCAGATATTTTAAATATTAGATCTTGATCCTAATTAGCTAATGGTTGCTCAATCACATCATTTGTAACAAACGTATGACTAACCTGAGTATTTACCTAATTTTTCTCTTGTGTAATTTTTGGCTTTGATACAACAATATTGGAAAACGCAATGATGAAATGAGACTATCTAGCATCATCGAAATCAGAAAACAAATATGATGTCTTTTTTTGATACAAGAAAACGAAACTCCAAAAAACTCATCAAATTTATTTTCGTTCCCAGATATAAAATATGCTCATCTCTTCTATGAAAAATCCAAAACCATTGGCCATAAAAGCTTTTTTAGATTCATTCCTCAAGATATTTTTCATCCAAACAATAACTTCCCTACTTACTGAGTCTTGAATTATATTTGCAATCAATAGCAGAGAAAAAAGCTAGATCAGTAAAAGACAACTCATCATCAATAACAGCATTAGCAGAGAAAAAATTACCCAAAAACGTCGTCGTTCATCATCATCTTCATCTTCTTCATCATGAGCATAGAAAATAAAATGGGGAGAAAAAAAAAAAACTAGATCTGAAAATAAAGAAGAGAGAGAAAGTAAATCTGAAAATAAAGAAGAGAGAGAAAGTGAATCTGAAAATAAGACACTCCCTCCATTCCATTTTAGATGAGTGTTTAGGGTTACTTTTTTGTTCCATATTACTTGATAGTTTTCATATTTTTCCCACAAAACTACCAACAATACCCTCACAATTTGTTTTGGAACCATAAGTTTATTTTTAAATACACTAATAGCAATTAATGTTTGAAAACTTTTCTCAAGGGCATAGATAAAATTTGTTTATATCTCTCTCCATTTCTTAATCTGCGTGAAAACTCCTAAAACATCATCTAAATTGGAACGGAGGGAGTACTTTTTTACTCCTTTGTTGTATATATATGGACTCAAAAGGGTATTTCTGCCATTACAAGATGACAATTACATCATCCATGACATCACCCTAGGACCAAATCATTATTGCTAGGACCAAACAATAATATATATTTTAAAAAAGGACCAAACAGACAGTTGACTAGGTCAACTGGACCATATGGTATTTCCTACTAAAAGTAGTAAGACTTAGCTGAAATGAGTATTTTACCGTTCCAACTAATATTATGATTTTCTCTTCGACCGGTTTCCAAATGACGTATTCAAGTAGTCCATCTCGCATAACTTATCTAACGATACTAGTTTCGTGTCCGGATTATGGTTTGACTAATCTCTATGAATTAATGTTCATGTTTAGTTAATCAAATCATTAGAGACTAAATCGTCTCTTGACCGGTCAAATATTGACAAGCTTGGGGGTTAAAAGTGTCGTTGTCATCCACTCGAAGATTTTCCCAATCAGAAGTAAGAGTTTGAAGTCTAGCTTCTTTTTCTGATGTGTTACCTTCAAATATACTCCCGGTTTTCATCGGAAAGACCAATTTGATTTTACCCCAAATAACCACCCATAAAAGACAAGCGAAAATGTCTTCATATTCTTTTCAAAGTTCAAGTGAACGGAAGAGTAATCAACTAAACCAATAGCTTGTATTAGTTGAAGCATGGATGGTAAGGACAATCACCATTCATACACCTGCGAATCAAATAAAAGAAAAATTAAGCAAATTTTGTAATGATTGTAAGGAGGGTACATCAGATAAACTTAATTTTTCGCAAATAGAAAGCCAAATACTTGCAAAAAACATACAGATGTGTGATGAGCCTGTCCACTGCTAGAATGAAGTAGCAACTTGAAAGTAGAAATCAAAATCAACTAGGGACACCTGAGAAAGTGATGAAAGCAAATGTATATATTACATCTCCACCAACCTGGTCAGGAAGTCAAGAGTTTCATCCTTGAGGTGGTGATTTTGCTTGTCTAAACAAACCAGTTGTAGTGATCAAGAGAAACAAATTAAAAAGAAAACCCAAAGAATATGCGGTTACATATGCACATACCTGAAGAATGATGTACTAGAAGAGGGCTTGAGGTTGAAATTCAATCACAGAAAAATCGATAGCCTACTTATATCGGAGAAAATATCAGGATTCTTGTGCTGATGTTCAATACTGCCGCCTATCATGCGATGCATTACCAATTCGATTCCAAATAGTAGAAACACTAGCCAGTTCTTTTGCCTCTTTTTGATCCAAAAAATACATTCTTTTTCTCCGTCATAGTAATAGTTAACAAAAATTTTATCTTCACCAAGCAAAATATCCACAACTAATTACTCTCTAAGAAGTTCAAGGTTGAATTAGTTGCAGTTTCATTGTTTCAGTTGAGGTATTAGCTTTATTCAGCACTAAAATTAAACATGACAGCGAGAATGGCATGATACTATTAATTTGAAGAAAAAAACAATGGGGTTAAATCACAAATTAAGCATACTTGAAAGTTATTGCATTTACATTTACATTTTATGCAGTTCAGAACAAGAAATTCAAACATTTCTGTCTTCACTAGAGTTATGGAATGGAGGATTGATCAAATGAACTTAAAGATCGTATATTTGAAGCCTGAATGGTATTTGTACACATGCGAATCAAATAAAAGGAAATGAAGCAAAATCTTGTAATGAATGTAACGAGGTACACCAAGCAAACTTTATTCCTTTGTTTCTGAACAACCATATCACATACATCTCTACCAACCTGCTGCTTCTCTACCCAAAACATGGTCTCTGCTATTATTCATCTGCACAACAATTATCGAAAAATAAACAACTTATGAATCAGGTGGTAACTAGGAGAAACAAAGAAGGATAAAGTTATTGCGTCTGCACATACCTGATTATGTTTTTGATAAAATCAACATCCAGCTCTTTCAGAAAGGAGAGGGATTTAAGATCATAGGTTAAAGACTCCTTCACTTGGGGGCAGTTGTGAATGAGTAAATGCTGAAGAGTAGTCCATCCTCGTAAATCTGGAAGAAACTTTAGGACTGGACAATCCCACAAAATCAATTCCTGAATAGAGCCAGTACGGAGTCCTGAGCTAAGAAGAGTAACCAGCTCGTTCTCATTTTCTTGATCTTCATTTTCTCGAAATCGTTGAAACTTACTGCACCTTGCAATTTTCAATCTTCGGAGATTACAGTTACTTTGGAGTATGCTTATTGGGAAGTATATGAGATCCTCTAATTCAGACAAATCAAGCTGTTTGAGAGAGGTCTGGGTTCTCCCAACCGAGCTTACTAACTGATGATCAATACCCTTTAAACTCAACTCTTCCAGAGAAGGAAGCGATGGAATTTCAGTCAATTTACTACCGTATTCGGTCGTCAGCTTCCGAAGACTCAGACAAGGACGAGAACAACTCATATATTCTAGAGAGACCATACGAGCAAGAGTGAGTTTAGCTAAACAAGGAAAACTTCCGATATCTAAACTCTTTAAAAACCTTAATCCTGTAAGCTTAAGGGTCGTAAGATGTTGGAGTTGCCCGATAGATGATGGAACACACATCCACGTGGGTAAGTCACACCCCATGAATTCACTAATTTCCAACTCCCGCAGACCAGAATGAGGCTGGAGAGCTTCAATTACTTGAAAATTACATGAATTCCGATCCCACATGTCGTCGCATGGCACAGACCAGCATAATTCCAATTCAGAGAGACTTTGCTTTCCTTTCAAATTTGCTCTTTCAGCATCCATTGGATCTTTCACGTTCTGAAGATGGTTAATATATAGCCGCATGAGACTGTTTAGGTTTCCTAACTCTTGGATACCATCGTTACAATCAGTACCATTTCTTAGTTGTTCCCTCACCCAGTAAACCAAACTTTCAAAGGCAAACTAGTTTCCCTATACCCACTGGTAGTGTCTTTCCCTCCAGAGACCAATAATCAAATATTCTCAATTTCGTCCAATTATTAACCTCTTTGGGAAGCTTACAGTCGGCAAGACTCACCTCCTCGAGATTGATGAGGCTAGCACAAGACTCTGGTAATTCATTTATGCCTGTACAATCTAATTCAAGTTTTCTCAACTGAGTTAATGCTCCAAAATCTTCGGGTAATTTCTCTAGTGATTTGCAAAATCTAAAATCAAATATCTTCAGATTATCAAGACCTTTCACAAACTCCGGTAAAGATTTTAAATTCTGACAATGCCAGACTCTTAATATCTGCAAATTGCTGAGGTTAACGATGAAGCCAGGTAGTTTTTCAATACTGTTATAAGAAATATCAAGAATTCTTAAGTTCTTTAACCCTGTGGCTGATTCAGGTAAAGATTTTAACTTGCAATTGTAGAGATCCAATGTATGCAAATTAGGAAGACTAGTTACAGAATCAGGTAGCTCTTCCATAACATTCCCAGAGATGTTAAGATGTCTTAATTTTTTCAAAGATTGGATATTTCTAACAAGATTTTCTATATTACCTTTCATGTTCTTCAATACCAACGTCCAATATTAACTGTAGCCGACGTACTTGAGAAGTATTGTTAAACTCACTTGCCTTGAGACACACCAATTCTTGATCCCCAGACACAGAATGTGCGAGATCGTGCACAAGATCATGCATCTTGCACGTCTTTATGTCATCCAAGAAAAAACCTGTTTCCACGACATCCAAAAATGAATTCCAGACCAAACTCTCGACGCATTCAAGCCCAATGTCTTCAATCGATTTTCCAATTTCCACATAACAAGTGCCGAGAAATCCTTCTGCTATCCACATCTGAACCAGTGTTACCTTATCTATTTCCCAACCTTTAGGAAATATACAACAATATGAGAAACATTGTTTCAAATGGGGCGACAAGTTGTCATAGCTCAATTTTAATATTGGCATGACGCTGCTTTGATTTTCTGAAGTATTCCATTTATCATTTTCCTTAATCTCCAACCATTCGGCTTCTGTATTTCGTGACCGCAATATGCTACCGAGAAATTTTGCTGCAAGCGGCAAACCGCAACATTTTTTTGCTATCTCCCGTCCTATGCTTGTCATCTTTGCTGTCTTTTGTGCTCCGCCGGGAGAAAATGCTTTCTTCTCAATAACAGACCAACATTCAGCATCTTGTAATGTTTGCAAATAATAAGGAGCAATATTCCCCTTAACAACATTTGCAACCTTGGTTGTACGACTAGTGATCAAAATTTTACTCCCTTGAGCACCAGCAAGCAACGGATTACGGAGTTTCTCCCATTGATCATCATTCTCATTCCATAAATCGTCAAGCACTAGCAAATATTTCTTCTCGTTTAATTCTTGTCGAACTTTTCTTGCCAGTACATCGAAATTGGATAATGTATCAAACTTAGATCCAGTAATGGATTCCATAATTTCTGTTAATAGCTTTTCCACATCAAAATGTTGAGATACATGAACCCACATTCTCAGCTTGAACTGTTCCTTTATCAGCTCATCATTGTAGACGAGTTGAGCTAGAGTTGTTTTCCCCAGCCCACCCATCCCCACTATGGAAACGACGGAGACCTTTTCTTGATTGTTGTCCGATGATGTGACTTCTGTTAACATATGTATTATATTTTTCTTATCATCCTCCCGTCCCATGATTTCTGATTCATTTGTATAGGACTCCGTTTGACGGCTCCATTGCTCACTACTTTCACCATGATGACTGCTGGCAAGTGTAGGCTGCAACTGAAACCAACTCATATCTTTGGTAATCACATCTAATCTCTGGTTGATTTGTTTGATTTTCCTGGACATCTTGAAAGAAAATGCAAGTGGGTTGGCATATGAAAAGAAATCACGAGCCTTATACTTGAATTTGTCCCCCCTTTCGGATCGGCGCAGGGTTTCATAGGAATACTCATCCATCACATCCTCCGCGTCGTACGCAACATCTTTAAGCCTTCTTAACAAGACACCTAAAGCTTTTTCAGTCACCTGCTTTGCTTCAGCGTCTTCTATGACAGCAAGAATCATCTCTAAAGTTCCTTGAAGTTTTTTCAGGTCATCTTTTATACCCCAAGCAAGACCAATCTCTCGAGCAATAGCAGGAACCAATTTCTTTAGAATTTCTGTAAGAATTCCTTCACCAATCGACATAGTATGAATTTTTTTTTTTTTTTTTTTTTTTTTGGGTAGAGATGTTGAAGATTTAGAAACAAATTTCAGAAACTATATGGTATTATTCGAAAGTGATGTTTAAGAGTAATTAGTTGGATGATGAATGAACTAAACAGATTGAAGAACTACTATATAAGAAGTATGTGGTCGGACAAATTCAATCACAAGACTCTTTAGCGGAATATCTACTTTGCTTCTATATCCGGTAACCATGCCTTATCCCTTTGGGGTTGTTTCTAACAATTGGCCTGGGTATAACTTTTCACAGCATACATACGTAAAACATCCTAAATGTAAACTTGGTGTGCTGGAAATGGAATCACAACAAATAAAATTGAAAGGAAATGAAATGATGATTGAACCAACTTGATATTCTTAAAGTAGATTACAGCAAAATTGATTCTTAAAGTAAGTAGTTAAAGAGACTCCTCTCGAGTCCTTGCGTTGACTACCACTGACTTTGTGAGGTAACTTCCTTAAACAGATATATTTAAACAAGTCTAAACTCATATAGAATAACAATAATAACAACAACAAACAAAATGTAAACTAGTAATCAAACACAGATAATAATGCGAAGGTGCAAATTTGGAGAAGGATGAATACTTATTACCAAGATAACTAGCACAAGAAACACTTTCCAGTATGGAGAACATGTATTGGCCAAGCCAGAGAAAGATAAAGAAGAGGACACGTCACATCCAAAGGCCATCATTCCCATAAATCCTTGTCAAAAAAGAAAAAGGTTGTGGCCAAGAGAAAGCAAAAGATAGGAGACATATCACTCGCTCCAACGTACAAATATATTTTCCATATTTTGAAGAAAACTTTCTCACCACATGAAAAAAGAAAAAGAAAGAAAATATGTAAACAAGAAATAACTAGATTACCGCGCGCGGTGGGGTCCGACCGAATAAAAAACAAGCATGAACAAGGAGAAACTGTTACCATTTGAAGTAAAAGAGTTAAGGAAAGATATTACCGTGTCGCATGAATATTGGGTTACCTCCCAAGAAGTGCTAAGTTTAACGTCTTCAGCCAGACTAAGAAAGGATTAGTCACCTTATAAAATCATAAAGTAATAGCCGAAATATCTGTGGGTCATCAAAACCAAATAGAGCTATCACAAGTAAAAGGAATCTGCTACATGCCAAGAAAATTAACAAATAAAGCACACCCTTGTCTAGTTTCCTGTTTAAGACAACTACATCTAGTCATGTGGTTCGAGTTCGAGTTCTATAACTGGGTCGAGATAAAATATTTTCATGTCTTGGAATTCCTCAAAGCTAAGATCCGGTTCGAGTTGTAAAGTCTGTAAAAACTCAAATAAGAACTTAGAAGCACATAATAATAACCTGAATAATTGCGGATCCTTAAAGTCAATCAGTTTTGACTCACACAATTGACCACGATGAAACTGGCGGTCAATCATAAGAAAATGTGTCGATACTAATTTCCTAAAGTACTTAGGCTCAGTCTCAAAACTTAATAATTGACACATCTGAAACTTATACGTTCCCACAATTGGTTGAAAAATATTTGGTGGGAAAACAAAGTCAATATGGGTATCATAGCCTGGGCAAACCACATCAACCAGAGGATGGGTTTCTAACAACTGAACTTCCCTATGGACATCACTAGGTTCAGGAAAATGTGTATGAAGATAATCTTTTAAAATGGTTGAGGCACATATGTCAAGTCCCAAGTGAGGGACCTTTCTAAGAGTTAAAGCACATGGAGAATGATAATCACCCCCAAACTTAGAGTTTTCAGTTTCTCTAGAAAGACTAGTCACAACTTCCCTAATTTCAAGGTCATCTCGATTTCGAAAATGGTCAATTGATTCTTCTAAGTCAGGTTCATCCTCACTCATCTCTACGAGTTCATTTTCTTTGTCTAAGACTAATCTAAATCGCTAGACTCTAAAACAATATTCTCAGAAGAAACTCGTTCCTCAAAACTATCATCGGCTTCGTAATCATAAGGGAATACTACATCGTCTAAAACGGTGGTACCTCTAGTCAAATCCTCGTCCTTTTGAATAGGTGAATAATTATTAAAATTATTTGGAATTGAACTAGAAATAATATTATCATTGTAAAGCTCAATTGGAGTAACAAATTCCTGATCACTATGCCTACTTATTTCAAATTCTTCATCAACACTATCCTCATCATAATCATAATTATAATAACATGAAAATGGTTGAACCTCATCTAAAGTAGTGTTACCAATTCTAACCTCGTCATCTTGATTATGCAAATAACTATCCTCATTTTCAAAGGTACTATTGGAAACACTATATTGGAAATTAAGACTATCATGAGCAGTTCTTTCCTGGGCCTCTAACAACATTTTCTGAGTCGACTCACATGACTTCCTGATTTTATCTAGGAAAGAAGGTTCACACGTTGCATTGCTTTCGTCCAAAACTAAGTTATTCATTTCATCTGAACTACGTGTCGACTCAAGTAACTTTTGTGTTGACTCAGCTAACTTACGTGCGGACTCTAGTAGAGAGGAATTTTGCTCGTATGACCCGCGCGTGTGTGGATAGTAATTGGGCTCATCATGGTATGAGCCATAAACTTGAAAGGCTGATGTTCCCAACCACTATTCACATTATGGTCAAAGTAGTGACGTCCATTTTGAAACTCAGTCGGATATTCGTTGTATTGGCTATTGTAATACCAGTTCGACATTCATTGCGAGGGGGTGTGAGTTGTCACACAAAATAAACCCACTGACAGGGGATTCGTGGGTGGATAGGGTCTTACCTCCCGTACCAGATGGGCGATGAACCGTTGAAGTCGACTCAGGCCACGGACTCCTATGCCAGTGTGCGAACCCGAGGGGCCGAGACAGTATCGTAACTGTCGTCCTTCCCTGCAAACAGTTTATATTTAAATTTTTTTTTTAACCCTTCCTTAGGGTTTAAAATAATAAATTCCAATTCCAAAAATAAAGTCCAAAAAGTGTCCGAAAATAAAAATAAAAATTACAAAAATACAACCCTATTTACAGTTTCTAAAAATAAAACAAAATAGTTATATACAAAATCTTCTCTTCACTCCTTGGACTCCTCTTTTCCTTCCTTCTTTGGCGATGCTTTCCTTTTATAGCACTTTTTGTTTCCTTGTAACTTCGCTCCAAATCTGAAAAGAATCGAAAAATACCAAAGGCGTAAAAAAGAACAAAAAATAATAAAAAATAAAAATAGAAATAACTCTAAAATCTAAAACCTAAATACAAGTCCGCGTCGGCGGCGCCAAAAATTGATGTGGTTTTATGTTGTTGTAAAGTGGTAGTAAAAGTTCGTTCAACTCGGGCTTGTAAAGATTTGATTTAAGAAAATACTAAAAACAAAGAAAATATATTCACAAGTTTGTCACAAAAATCGAGAGATTACTGAGACTCAGGATTCCACCATAACCCATTCATGCGATTCGTATATTTATTCTAAACAATTATATCTCAAATAATATTGACTCTAGTTCTTTGCCAAGGTAGATTCTTAAAAGATTGACTGTAAATCACTAGCATGACGCATCAAAAGCACTTAGACCAATCATACATCATCATACGACATCACATTCAATTAAGAAAAATCATAAAACGATTGATAATAGTGCAAGTAGTCATGAAAGAATTAAATATAATTACCACACGCATGAAATATGGCTTCCTCCGTCATCCCTGTGTTGGGGTTTAGCTCCTCATGGTAAAAACACGCTCAAAATAATAAATCATGGCTCAAAAGGTGTTTTTATTGAAGAGGAATAATAATGCAGAATCCGCAACACTTAATGGTCGTTACAATAGTCCGTTACAATTTTATAAGACTCCGAGAATGATAGATTTCTGGTGTAGCAGGTTTGCGATAGTTAGTGTTGGTCCAAAGTTCTTCGTATTAGGGTTCTTGAGAACGACACTTCTGTAGTGTCGTCTGCAACCCTTCTCCTTCTTCTTCACCTGCTGATGTTGAATCGAGCTCTGCAGCTCTCTGTTCTTCTCTTCCGGTCCCCTAAAGTCTCGATACCCCTCTGTTGGCTCTCCCCACTTCAATTTATACTCCACAGGCCCCGTAAAACTCAAGTTAATCCCAAAAATAACTCCCTTTTCTCCCTCGACCAAGTCACGAGAATAACTCCACCTCTGTTTCGTTTAATCCAATAATCTATCCCTATTTCTTCGAATCTGATCAACATACATCCCTGTTTAACCGAAACAGGGTAATGCCAATCCAATCCAAGCATAAAATCTCACGAAAATCTTTCCCAAATTATGCCAGAAGAGTCACCACCAATCCCGAGTACCTCTCTGCTCTCTGTTTTATAGAAAGTCCGTGGAAATCTTCCTTTTTTACGTATCTATAAGTCATACCTTCCCTGATTAGATGAATCAAATCCATATCAGTCTAACTCCACGTAAGAATCTGAGAGGAACTCGGCCAAAACCAACTCCGCAAAGTTGCGCTGTAATATATTTTCAAATAAAGCATTTCCGCCAAAACTTGTCCGAACTGGTGAAGAGAAAGGGACAGCCCCAATCGTCTGATGGGGTGCGAATAGCAAGTGGTCACCCCTTAGTAATTGAGGTGCCCCTTATCCAAATGAGAGGTCCGAATAGTAATTTTATCCCACGAGCGCAAAAATCATTTTTCTAGCCAAATTCGCCGCAAAAGCTTATTTCTCCAAAAACACCTACAAAGACATAAAATAACCAAATAAGTACAAGATCGAGCACTAACAATATACATAATTGAGATCCAAATAGACACATAAATGCGTCTATCAATGCATCAACTAATTTTCCGTTGAAACTAATAAAACGATGTACTCCCTCCGTTTCAAGAAAAATGATACTTTAATTTTAGGAACAATTCTCGAAAATTGAATGCATAGCCATTATGTAAACCACCACAAAGGATGCATAACACATCATGCAACCATATTTTGGTTTATGGATCGACTAATTTTCCGTTTCGAAAAGTGATACTTTCACAACCCGTTTCAAGAAAAGTGAAACTTTCGCTCCGTTTCGGGAAAAGTGATACTTTCGCTCCGTTTCGGAAAAAGTAATACTTTCGCCCGTTTCAGAAAAAGTGATTCTTTTTCTGAAACCAGGCGAAAGTATCACTTTTTCGGAAACGGGGTGAAAGTATCGCTTTTTCGGAAACGGGGTGAAAGTATCACCTTTTCTTAAACGGGACGAAAGTAGTCGCAGACGAACCCCATGTTCAGATTCTTTTTTGGTCGGCCCTCCCACCGTGGCAACGGTTATACTAGTGATAATCAAGATTAGTGTTGATAATCAAGATTAGTGTTGATAATTAATTTTCACTTATAAAACTCTAAAATCAGATTTTTAGAGTTAAAAAAAAAAAAAAAAAAGGTTAGAGGAAAAAAAAAAAACTTTTGTGATATTTGTGAAACCCTAGATTTTGATTCACTCAACCAAAATGAGTGATTCCAGTTGAAAATTTGAGATGGGTGAATCTCTATACGATAGACAAAACAAATACTACATACCTCTTGATGGAGATCTTGATATGGAGTATTTTTTTTTTAGATGGTAGAGATGTTTTAACCCAAAGTGAAGGTCAATCTCAACCAATTGAAGAAATTAGCCAACAAAGTGAAGAACCCAGCACTAAAATGACCAGGTATACTTCTAAATTAGTTCCCATTAGCTTTTTGTTGATCAAAATTATCTAAAGTACGTAAAAAGATCAAATTCTTAAAAATTTGAGAAGAACATACGGTTGGCTTTTAGCTAGTTACCAGCCGTAGGTCACAGTTACGGTTCGAAAATTATCAAATACCAACCGTAACTGGGTAGATCTAGAGTTGTTGAAGATTTAGAATATATGAGCACAAATTTCAGAAACTATATGGTATTATTCGAAAGTGATGTTTAAAGAACTACTATATAAGAAAATTTGTGCTCACAAATTTCACAAATTTCAGAATCTGTTCAGTTCATTCATATAGTTTCTAAATCTGAACAGATTGAAGAACTACTATATAAGAAAATTTTCTCCAATCATGCGGCGGATGGAAGCCAAACGGGAAATCTGTCAACCAAAATTTGGGACCAGGCAATCCCAATTTTTATTAGTCAAATTATTTACCATAACTTTGTGGCTATCATATAACCACGCCAAATTGTAACCTAATTTTTGTTTAATAAAATACATGCTTCAAAAAAAAAAATATATATATATATATATCTCAAGAGTATAAAGCACAGTTTGGCTAACTTGGCCTGTGTAAGTGGTGGTCCAGATTTGATCTCACAAGACAAAAATCCACGGCTGTGGTATTCCCATGAGACGCTTCTCTCACACGGTTTTTTGGTTTTATTTCCTTGCAAAATAAAACGCCTCTCTTCCTTCATCTTCTTCCATTTACGTCTATATACTTGGGAGATCACCATTAGCAGAGAGAAAGTGGGAGGCAGAGGGTTTTACACTTGCAGACAGTCGTTCGAATTCTTCATTAGAGTTCAATTCAAGAGATGATTTTGGATCTCTGTTGAATCATGCCATAGTTGTAAGTGGTTTCTGTATATTTCTTCCCTTTCCAATATTTAAACATTATTTTTTTCTGTCTCTGTGCATGTTATAATTGATCAATAAAAGCTTATCCATATTATTTCCATTTTTAAAGCTCAATTCCATCAAATTTTTTTTGCTAATTGCACATACAAATTTTGATTATTATTGTTTTTGCTCCACCATTTCTTCTGAAGAATCTGTTTTTGATTACTATGAATCGTGTATTGATAATTAAGAAGATGATACTCCCTTTACCTTTTTTTCTAATCTTTTAGGAGTACTAGAAAAAAGGAATAGTCGACCTAATTGTTGTAGCTGCATTTTAGGAACAAAAATTGAGAAGTGTAGTTAGAATTTTCTGTGAGCAATTGACATTAGTTCCTTGGGGTTTAGAGTTTCTCTGTTGGAGTTTGGGGACGAAGAAGAAAAAACGAAGGAGAAGGAAGAAGAAGGGAAAAGAAAAAGAAAGGAAAAAGAAAAAGAAAAATAAAACAAAAGAGGTGGGCGGGACTTGAACCCGCAACCTTCAGGTCACTTTACCTCTGTTTTATTAAAATACCCCTCAACAATTAAAAGTATTCCAACCTCCATGTCCTTTTTTCCTATAGGCTAAATTACGCGATTAACCTTCATTTTGTGTTGTATTTACGGAAGTTTTTGTGAGAAATTGAAACATGGAGGGGCTCTTTAGTCATTTCATTATCGATTGAAATCAATTTGGGACACCAAAATTCAATCTTTTTGTGTCAATTGATCACTTACTATTGACAAAAAAGTGACCATATAAAGGTCACTTTTTCTCTACGGTGACCCCACGGTTAACAACGAATCAATGCACCACTCTGACCCAAGCTGTAACTGAGGAGGAAATAAGGGAAGCACTTTGGTCGACTCTTGGACCGGATGGATTCACAAGTAAGTTTTTCAAAGTTTTTTGGGACACCACCAAATTCCAACTCATTGAAATGGTCCGAGAATTATTTGAGAATTTTAATATGCATCCTCTTATGAACCACACCAACCTCACACTCATACCAAAAGAGGAACACCCAACAAATGCATCCCAATTCAGACCTATTGGTTTGTGCAATGTAACCTACAAAATCATAGCAAAAATCCTAATAAACCGCCTCGACCTTTACTACCTTTCCTCATAAGTCCTTACCAAAGTGCCTTTGTACCTCAGAGATCAATCCAAGATAACATAGCGATAGCAGGAGAACTTTTTCATTACATCAGAACCTCCCCCATAATCAAAGAACCCAAAATATGACTTAAATTATATATTCAAAAAGCCTATGACAGTCTGGATTGGGGTTTCGTGAAAAAGACTTTTACCGAACTTGGATTCCCAGAAAAGTTTATCCAATATATCATGCTATGTATCTCCACAGTAACGTACTCCATCAACGTTAACGGTACTCCACATGGATATATCTCACCTTCCCGAGGAATACGACAAGGAGACCCACTATTACCTTATATATTTATTATTTGTGCGGAGATCCTTTCAACAAATCTGGCACACCTGGAACACACAAAGAACATTGCAGGGCTGAGCATATCCAAGAAAGCACCACCAATACTTCACTTAATGTATGCTGATGACCTACTTATAACATTCAAAGCATCCAGACAACATTGTACCCAACTCAAACAATTACTTGATGCTTATTCGGACTCTGCTGGACAACACATCAACCCAAGCAAATCTATTATAATCCATCATCCACGACTTGACCCCACATTCATCGATGAAATCCAGAGCGTTTTCGACATGCCGGCTACTTCAACACCACCTTTTTACTTGGGAGTTTAATTCAAAAGTGGAAGAACATCAACACATATTTTCCGTCGTCTATTACAAAGAATGGCTCGCAAAGCAAAATGATGGAAAACGAAATGCCTCAACCAAAAAGGAAGGTTATTACTCATAAAAACCTCACTTTTACCTACTGCAAATGACATTATGCAGACTACCCTTCTACCGGTGCAAGTTCATAAGGAAGTAGACAAAATTACTAGAAATTTTTTCTGGGGCCATGATACATATACCAAAAAACTACACCCTATGGGATGGGATAAATTGTCGAAACCCATAGCCGATGGAGGATTGGGTATTATGAAAAGTTTAGACCACAACAAAGCACTATTACTCAAGCAAGTTTAGCAAATCCATGACCAGCCTGACTCGATTTATACATCAATGTGCAGAGAAAAATATTTCAACAATGAACCTTTCCTCCAATCCAACCAACCCCCACCAACATCGGCTAGCCCTTTTTGGAAACAACTCCATTCCCTTCTTTCTTGTATCACACCCCATATTTTTCACAAAATACGCACTGGAAGTTCAATTCAGACTAATTCTAACTGGATTCCGGACTACCTACCTCTCAATCAAAACCAGTGCCAAAATTTTCCTTTAGTATCTAACCTTATCGATGCAACCTCAAATTCTTGGATCCATGACCGATTGTCACTGCTTCCACAATCGCCTATGCTCAGGATTGTTAACATCCACCTCCCGTAAGATTGTCCACCCGACAAAATTGTTTGGCCTTACACAAATGCAGGAAAATATACAGTTAGCTCTGGGTACCGTATGCTCACCCACCATTCCACCACCATACCGTCCATAAATCACCTGCAATCCTCAACTCACATCTGGACATTAAATTGCCCCCCAAAAATACAATTTTCTTGTGGAAAGCTATTAATGAAGGCTTATCTACATTCACTCTATTACATAAAATTCACCTCACTACCTCCAACCTATGTCTAAGATGTAATTTATCTCCAGAAATAGCTGAACATATCCTTCTCACCTGTCCTTTCGCCATAGAAGTTTGGGCCCTTCTCTTTAACCATCATGCAGCAGACCCTGCTTTTCAACAACAACGAACTCAACCGTTCACTTCATAAACCACCATAAATCAAATACTACAGCTCGAAAACAATCTACATCTGCCACAACTTCGTCTTGCTTCATCTTATGGGCACTGTGGTTAGCCAAGAATGATCTGATATATGGCAGAAAATATAAACCTCCTACTGATATAGTCAAATTAGCGAACCACATGCATCAGGAATACAATTGGGAAAATTCAGTGCTACCTCCGCCCTTGTCTGGCATAATGCTACAACTCTTGCCACTTCGTCGCTCAGGATGACAAAAAGTATTCAATTTGGATGGAAACCACCGGAACCGCACTGGATTAAAATCAACATAGATGGAGCTACCCGAGGCCACCCAGGACCCGCGGGTGGAGGCTTCATTTGCAGGGACTCGACATCTGCAGTTATTGTTGCAACGGCCAAACCGTTGGGATCACAACAACATTGCTAGCATAGACATGGGCATTACTAATGGCTCTAAGAACGGTCACACTTTACCAATGGGCTAAAATCTACATTGAATCAAATTTGCAGACATTAGTTCATTTCATCAAGAAACGGGTTGATCCTCCATGGTACCCGAAAGACATGATTGTTGAGATCACCAAAACATTGGAAGAAATTTCCCACTACAAAATCCTCCACAATTACCGGGAAGCAAACCAGGCAGCGGACACTCTAGCCAATCATGCGGCGGATAATAGTCAACAGGGAGTATTGCAAACTAAAATATGGGAATAAACAGTTGCCGTTTTTTTGAAACAAACTGTATTAAATGACACTAGGGGAGCAACATTCCCACGTGTAATTCCTTTTTAATCTAATTGATACCTCATGCTTCAAAAAAAAAAAAAAAAAAAAAAACTGAGTCAGATTCAGATACAGTGAGTCAGATAACATGAGTCGGATAAGAACAATGCTTGACTCAAGGTCTGATCCAGCTTATAATTTGACTCGTTCAGCATATCGTAAATTTTAAATCTATGTATCATTTCATAATTTTCAAGTCAGAGATGTACTAAGTCAGATACATATACAATGAGTCAGATAACATGAGTCGAACAAGAACAATGCCTGACTCGAGATCCGATTCAGCTTATAATCTGACTCGTTCAGCATATTGTAAATTTAAAATCTATATATCATTTCATAATTTTCAAGTCAGAGATGTACTGAGTTAGATTCAGATATAATGAGTCGAGTTAACCCCGAAATAAGTGATCCAAAAATCGATTTGGCCTAAAGTTTCAGGATGGTTCGCCCGGAGATTTTTCCAACCCAATAGTAAATCCATCAAATAAAGCAAAATCAGATAGCATGAATCGGATAAGAACAAATATATGCACGGTCCGAAAACATTAAAAGGTGTACTTGTTTTAAACGGCCCGCATTCAACCATAGAAGTGGTTTATCGACTTCTAGAAGTTGAAAAGTCAAAAATCATTTTGGCAATATTATTTCATTTTGTAGAAAAGTCAATTTTTTGTCATGTTTCTGACTTCTACTTCTGACTTTTATTTCCTGGCTTGATTGGGGTATACCCAAATTAATTGGGGTATACCTATGAGACAAAACCCAGGTCATTTTGAAGTAAAAGAAGCCACCCCTTAACCATGTTTTTTTCTAAATGGCTAACATACCCTTGTTTAATTAACACTAAAAAATTTGATTAGCTTAATTAATTGAGTTTAGATTGACTAATTGAGTAGATTAAAACTTATGAATTTAAGTTATGAAATATTTTTTTTTGATTGAACTCATGTGGGAAGATTTTTGATGAAAAACATTTGTTTTGATAATTTTTTTTGCAACGGAAATGAAAACATACTACCCAAACACTTCTAAAAAGGGGATTGCAAATTGCTGATGTATGAAATCATACTCAAAATTAAAGAATTTAATCAATACTTTAAGTTCTGAAATTATGAAAAGTCGGCAGGGTCGACAAATGAAGAAGATGCTGACTAACTTTGGCCGGCATGCTTATTGATTTCTTACCTTGTCAGCTAACTTATAGTCGGCAAGGTCGACAAAAAATACCATGCCGACTATAAGCTCTTTGACATACAGAGAAAGGTGTTACAAATGCATGATTAGTCGGCAAGGTATAAGGATGAATACCGTGCGGACCTTGTAAATGCTAATTTTAGAGATGAAAAGTCGGCAAGGTCGACAAAAAAACACCCTGCCGACCCTGTAAATGCTATTTTCAGAGATGAAAAGTCGGCAAGGTCGACAAAAAAACACCATGCTGACTGATATTAGTCGGCAAGGTCGACAAATAAATACCCTGCTGGTTGTTTGCTAAGAATATGAAATCATACCCAATCTCAAATCTCGTAGCCAATTTTTTTTTTTTTTTTTTTAGTTTCGTTTTGATTTTTGATTTCATCACATTCCGTTAGAGTTTTAGAGTTTTGATTTCTAAAGCATTTGAGAAAAAAATTTGTTTTTGATTGATCAGTCTGCAGGGTATCAATAATAAGGGTGATTTGATCTTTTAACATCTTTTAGACACCCCTTAGCACACTATTTTGGATGGGAACAAAATGGATATACCACAACTCGCCGGGTTTTATTTCGTAGGAAATACCATATAGTCCTAAAAATAAAATATATGTATCAGTCTAGTCCATTTGACCCAGTCAATTGTCTGTTTGGTCCTATTTGGTAATATAAATTATCATTTGGTCCTAAAAATTATCATTTGGTCCTACGCCGATGTCATGGATGATGTAAATGTCACCCTTCAGTAGGCGAAATACACTTTTGGATAAGGACCATATATATAGTCAAAAAGTAGGAGAGAATAAATCATTCTCAGATTCACTTTCTCTCTCATCTTCTTTTCTTTTCCAGATCTACTTTCTCTCTCTTTTTTTCTTTTGTGAAACAAGAAACGGAGATGAAGATTGAAACTAAAAATTAAAGATGTAAACGATTTTCTAGGGTTTTCTTCATCGTTTTTTGTTGCTGGTGCTACTGTTGAAGATGTAAACGATTTTTCTAATTTTTTCATCATCGTTGCTGCTGGTGTTAATGTTGAAGATGTGAATTTTTTTTCAAGATTTTGATTTGCTACTGTAAACGATGAAGATTTGTCGTTTTGAAGACGATGACGAACTGTTTGATGAAGACGACGACGCCAAAGATGAAGATGAACCCGATCTGTTTGATGAAGACGACGGCGATGAAGATGAACCCGATCTGTTTTGATGAAGACGATGGAAGATGATGTTGTTGATGAAGACGACGATGTTGCTGCTGGTGTTGAAGACCTTGAAGAAGATGAAGAGATGATGATGTTTTTTATATAGACTTCATTCCCGGAATGAAGTCTGTTTTTTTGAGGTTTTTGTATGGACTTCATTCCTGGAATGAAGTCTGTTTTTGAGGTTTTTATATGGACTTCATTCCTGGAATGAAGTCTGTTTTTTGAGGTTTTTATATGGACTTCATTCCTGGAATGAAGTCTGTTTTTTGAGGTTTTTATATGGACTTCATTCCTGGAATGAAGTCTGTTTTTTTATGTTTTTGTATGGACTTCATTCCTGGAATGAAGTCTGTTTTTTGAGGTTTTTATGTTTTTGTATGGACTTCATTCCTGGAATGAAGTCTGTTTTTTTTTTATGTTTTTGTATGGACTTCATTCCTGGAATGAAGTCTGTTTTTTGAGGTTTTTATATGGACTTCATTCCAGGAATGAAGTCTTTTTTAAGGTTTTTATATGGACTTCATTCCTGGAATGAAGTCTGTTTTTTTTATGTTTTTATATGGACTTCATTCCTGGAATGAAGTCTGTTTTTAAGGTTTTTATATGGACTTCATTCCTGGAATGAAGTCTGTTTTTTTATGTTTTTATATGGACTTCATTCCTACAGTAAAAAAATCGAAATCCTAAGCGATCAAAAACATGAAAATTGCAAAAAAAATCGAGTTCCAAACATTTGCTACAGTAAAAGTCAATTTTTAGTTACTGTAGCAAGTGAAAAAATCGCCAGGAGAGAGAAAATGCGTACCCCATTAGTTATCTCTTTCTAATTAACAGGAAGGGTATTTTTGTCGGTTTAATATTTTTTAATAATTATGGACCAAACAAATAATATGCGTTTGACCAAAAGACTAAACAGACATGGACCCATCTAAAAAAGGACCAAACGATATTTTTCCCTTTTATTTCAGGAAAAAGAAAAAGCACTTCTAGTATCTAAACCGAACGTGCTTAAATTTGCAGTTGGGAAGCCAAGCCATAATTTTAAACTCTCTGCTCTTCACTTTCTCTCTCTCAGTCTCATCAGTCACTCACTCTGCAAAGCTGCTTCTTCTTCTCTTCCAAGGCTGTCTGTTCAGGTAAACCCTCTTCTCTATCCTCCGGATTTCAAGATTCTCAAAGATTTGCAGAAATCCTTTCTAAAAGTTAGGGTTTTTTTTTTTTTTGGTGATTAATTGAGTTAGATTTTCTCTGCTTTAATGGTGATTGAAGTATTTTTATATGTGAATGTTGTTAAAATACACCCATCTCCCTAAGTGAGTCTCATCCCTGAGATTGTAAAACTTCAAACTTTTCATAGATTTGGGGGAGGACTTGATATTAGTACTGAAATTTTTTTTTGCTACCACAAAAATTGATGATGATAATTGTATTTTTGTGATGATATTGTACCTGAAAATGATTGTAAAGTGTTGAATAGATTATATTGCTTTGTGGGTTTGGAAATACAAGAATCAATTGAGTAATTTTTTTACGATGCTGGAGGGAAATTCATAGAAATCTCTAGTAATTACAAAGGAATTAATGGCATTCATAATTTTCGGTTCTTATTAACTGACCTCTCATGCTTTATGGATGTGCCTGTATTCACACACTGTTTCTCTGAGTGCAGGGTGCCTGGCCTTACTGTACTCAAATGATGGATAATGGGGATTTGGACAAACAATTTCGTCCTTTAAATCCCGGCATGTTACCTCCTAGGGAGATCATTGTTACCCTTGCTGATGGGAGGAAGCAACATATCAAAATCCCGTACTCAGAGGGTACCCATGTAGTTGGTCTCCCACTTGGTTTGGACGTTCCTAAAGTAAGAACTTCTTCAATTGCATTGTTTAGGCTTTACCACTTCTGTTGTAATTTCTAAGCAATTTTGTTTCGATTCGATGTTTAGGTGATTGCACTCAACTACAAAACCTTATTGTGTATGGTAAACGGTATGACCTCCCTCATAACCAGTCTAACTCTAAAGCTAGAACGACAAGAGAAGGTTTCTGCTCGTTATTTTGACGATGTGAATCGCTACCGCCTTGAACTTGAGGAGTTGAAATCCACAGTAGGTGGTGGTATGGCGGTTCCTCAGGTAATGGTGCTATGCACTTTCTTATAAGTTTTGATTATAAATTCGAAATTCGTTCACTGCTGATTGTATGGATCTTCCGCAAATTGCGATTAATTTTGTAGAGTACTACAGCAATTGTGGTCGTTACTGTATCTCTCATTTTGCTTACAGGCTCAACAAATCAAATTCTTCTTTTACATTTTGCAGGCTCCTGTTTCTCCATCCAAAAAGAGGAAGCTGTGTACCGAGGATTCTGGCCCTTGTGATACACAGGCAGTTTGTTTTGAGAAAGCTGAGAACCTACCTCCACCAACATCCAATGATAAGCCAGCCATCCCTGCTCTCCTGGTCCAGGAATCTGTAATAGAAGAGGAAATCGATGAGTCGGATGGCTTACCCAGAGCGAAGCGTTTGCGAGGTGAAAATGTCCCCACAAGTGCATCACTAACTTGTTCTGATGTGCAAACTGAGAACGTTGAATCTGATGCAGGGGTTGTGCCCGTCGGGGATTCTATTGATGCTACAATGACCTCTACCTCCGCCAATTGCCTGACTGTTGACTCCACAAGTGTTTCTGGTCAAGGGGAACATGAAGGGTTTGAATGTGTGCAGAACTGTGAGTCGGATGCCAGTTTTGACTGCACAACCTTTTCGACTCCTATAGATATCACTCCTCCCCTCGTAGAATCCACAAGTGTTTCTGGTCGAGTGGAAGATGAATTGTTTGCAGATGTGGAGAATTTCAAGATCCCAAAAGCGTACGCAGATTTGTATAAGAAAATATCTAGTAAGTATGGGCATATGGTGACTAAGAAGGTCATCAAGTCCAGTTATGCTATACGACTTGTATGTGTTACTAGCTTGATGAAGATTGCCTCTACAATGGAAACTGTACGTGGTGCACATTTGAGTGAAGCACTTCTAGAAAGTTGGGAAGGAGACATCAAAGTTGCAGAGACCTTGCAATTCAATATTGAATGGCTTCGGGAGATCTTCAGTCGACTTAAGAGCTCTTGGAAGACGTCTTTCAGCATTGATGAAGAGGTTCAAAGGCGTGAACAAGTATTGGATGCAGAACAGGTGAATTATGTTGGTCTGATTTCAAGAAAAGATGAACTTGAGGCGGAACTTCTAGAGGTGAAGACTAATATACGGAAATCTGAAGCAAAGATTTCGTCTGAGCGAGAAGCAATTCGACAAAAGATGGCAGAGAAATACATTTTCTTGTTTGAGCCTGTTCTAGGGAATTTGTTCGGTTGAGGTTACAAACTGATTGTAGATGCGCGTCTGTTGCAGGTTGGTAACAGGAAAATGAAGCTTCATCTGAATCAGTTATTTTGACTAACTTTTTGTACATAAATGATGAGTAAACAAGCAGTAGGAACTAGAACGAATAGCGCAGTGCAGTAGCATATGCGTGCATTAGGGATGGAAACTCATAACAGAGGTGTTATTCTGCTACGAAATATGAGTAGTTCTTGCTATGCAGAGGTGTTTGTTTCATATCTGAATCTGATTCTAGTCTGAAGTATATGCAAGTCTTGACAAATATTAGTATCCTGCAGTGCTTGTTTTAGATATCTGTAGTGCAATGTGCAACCAAACACCCAGTATCCTCTAAATCAAAATGCGGCAACTAAATTCAACATAGCTGGTGCCTGGTGCAGTGTCTGAATCTGACTCAGGCTGTTTAATTTTTTTTTATTTTTTTTAAATTTCTAATGCCTGACTCGAGGTACGATTCAGCTCATAATCTCAAAAGTTTTGCATAAAGTATCCCGTTGATAATTTTCGAGTCAGATATGCTGAGTCAGAATCAGACATGACGAGTCAGACACAAATGAGTCACTTGATAAGAACAAAATATGTACGGTCGGGAAATAATTAATTAATCCTAATAAGATCATTAAATTTGTGCAGTTGGGTAAAGTGAGAAGCCATAATTATTTTAAAGTAAAATCTCTGAACTTTACTCTCTCTCTCAGTCTCATCAGTCATCACTCTCTCCATAGCTGCTGCTGCTGCTTCTCATTCAAAGCTGTTCAGGTAAACCCTTTTCTCTCTCTTCCTCTGGGTTTCAAGATTTTCGAAGATTTGCAGAAATCCTCTCTAAAAGTTAGGTTTTTTTTGGTGATTGAAGTTATGAAAAGTTAGTATTTTTATATGAGAATGTCGTTAAATAGATCCATCTACATCCCTAAGTGAGTCTTATCCTTTATCAAACTTTTCATGGATTTGGGGGAGGACTTGAAATCAGTACTGAAATTAGTTATTTCAATTTTCGCCACTAAAATTGATGATGATAGATGTGTTTTGTGTGATAATAATGTGCCTGAAAGAGGTTGGGAAGTGTTGATTAGATTATATTGCTTTGTGGGTATGGAATTACAGGAATCAATTGAGTAATTTTTTCATCATCTTATAACACATTCATAGAAATCTCTAGTAATTACTCCGGGTGAATTACTAGAAAAAAAATGACCTCTCATGCTTTCTGAATGTGTCTTTATTCATAAACTGTTTCTATGGAAGAAAATGAATTCATTGTTTTGTTGTACCTAGCAAAACTTACATTTGGAGGTGTCTCGGCCGTTTGCGTTGGTTTCAGTGTGTTGAGCTATCTTTTATGCACTGTGTTTTGGATATCTTCCATAACCTTTGACACTGTTATTTCTGTCCATTTTTGCTTGACTGCAGGCTGCCTTCCTTTACTCCCGCTCACATGATGGATAATGGGGATGTGGAGATTCGTCCTTTAGATCTCGGCATTTTACCTCCTTGGAAGATCACTGTTACCCTTGCTGATGGGGGGAAGCAACATATCAAAATCCCGTACTTGGAGGGTACCCATGTTGTTGGTCTCCCCCTTGGTTTGGATGTTCCTAAAGTAAGAACTTATTCTGTTGCGTTTTTAGGTTTTTCAACTTCTGTTGTAAGCAACATTTTTTCTTTCCGTTTTTCAGGTGATTGCATTCAACTACAAAACCTTGCTGTGTATGGTGAATGGCATGACTTCCATAATAACTAATCTGACTCTAAAGTTAGAGCGACAACAGAAGGTTGCTGCTCGCCATTTGGACAAAATGAATCGCTACCGCCTTGAACTTGAGGAGTTGCAACGCACAGTAGATGGTGGTATGGCGGTCCTTCAGGTAGTGATGGTATGCATTTTCTTTTAAGTTATGTTTACAGAAATTGTGGCTGTTTCTGTATCTCTCATTTTATTTCCAGGATCAGCCAATCAAATTCTTCTTGTGCATTTTACAGGCTCCTGTTTCTCCATCCAAAAAGAGGAAGCTGGGTACAGATGAATCTGGCCCTTGTGATACACATGCAGTTTGTATTGAGAAACCTGAGCACCTGCCTCTACCAACACCCAGTGATAGGCCAGACGTCCCAGTTCTCCTGGTCCAGGAATCTGTCTTAGAAGAGGATATGGATGAGTTGGATGACTTACCCCTTACAAGAGTGAAGCGTTTGCGAGGCGCAAATCTCCCTACAAGTGCATCACTAGCTTGTTCTGATGTGCAAACTGAGAAGGATGATTCAGATGCAGCGGTTGTGCCAGTCGGGGAACCTGTTGATGCTACAATTACCTCTACCTCCACCAATTGTCTGACTGTTGATTCCACAATATTACCTATTTCGACTGCTATAGAAATCATTCGTCCCCTCTCAGAGTCCAGAAGTGTTGCTGGTCAAGGGGAACATGAAGGGCTTGAATATGTGCAGAACTTGAGTTGGATGACTTACCTCTTACCAGTGTGAAGCTTTCGTCGGGTGGAGATGTGCCCACAAGTGCATCACCAATTAGTCCTGATGTGGAAACTGTGAAGACTGAATCCGATGCAGGGGTTGTGCCCGTCGGGGAACCTGTTGCTGCTACACTGGCCTCTGCCTCCGCCAATCACGTGACTGTTGACTCCACAAGGTTAAATATTTCGACTCCTGTAGACATCACTCCTCCCGTCGTAGAGGCCACAAGTGTTTCTGGTCAAGGGAAGATGAAGGGTTCAAGATGTGGAGAACTTGAAGTTGGATGACTTACCCATTTCTAGTATGAAGCATTCTGGGAGCAAAGATGTCCACGCAAGTGCATCACTAATTTGTTCTGAGGTGAAAACTGAGAAGGTTGCATCTGCTGCAGGGCACTTGCTGTCTGGGAACCTGTTGATGCTACAATGACCTCTACCTCCGCCAATTGCAACTGCACAGCATTAACTATTTTGACTCCTGCTGATAGCCTCATAGTGTCTACAAATGTTTTTAATATAGTGGGAGATGAATGGTTTGAATATGTGGACAATTTCAGGATTCCAAAAGTATATGCAGATTTGTATAAGAAGATCTTTAGTAAGTACGGGCATATGGCGACTAAAAAGGTCATCAGGTCCAATGATGACATACTACTTGCAGCTGTTATTAGCTTGATGAAGATTATCTCTAGGATGCAAACTATACGGGGTGTGGATTTGGGTGTAGCGCTGCTAGAAAGTTGGGAAGGAGACATTGGAGATGCTGAGACCTTGCAATTTAACATTAAGTGGCTTCGTGAGACATTCAATACACTTAAGAACTCTTGGAAATCATCTTTCGCGATAGATAAAGAAGTTGAAAGCCGTGGACAAGTATTAGATGCATCACAGGTGGACTATGCTGGTCTTCGTTCAAGAAAAGACGAACTTGAGACTGAACTTCTAGAGTTGAAGACGAAGATTAGGGAACTTGAAGGTAAGATTTCATCTGAACGCGAAGCTATCCAAGTAAAGTTGGCAGAGAAAAACATATTCTTGTTTGAACCTGTTCTGGGGAATTTGTTTAATCTGGAGATTACAAATTGATTGCAGTTGCGGCCATAGTATGTTCTTAAATCTGCCAGGGATCGAAACTCGTCTATACAGTAACCTATATTAAGTATTTGGTGATTTTGCTGTGCTATGAAACATGGATTGTTCTTGTTATGTAAAGGTGTTTGTTTCATGGTAACATCTGAAACTGATTCTAATCTGAGTTTGAATCTTGACCAACCGTTTTTTTTCGTTCTTGGATGTGTCTTATTTATGTCTGACAAATATTTGAGTTACCAATTCTCGATGCACAGCTTTCCAAATGAACCATGATTTTGAGCATACTGAATAAAGATAAAAAAGGTTGTGAAAAATCAGATATCCCATTAACCCAAATATTTTTTAATGGCAAATCTACCCTTTACGTATTAGTGTTAGTAATCTGGATTAGTGATTAAAATTTTTGTTTAGTGATTAAGATAATTTTCAGAATTATAAAGGTTGTTTAGATGAAAAAATTTGGGGGGGAAAATCAAAGTTTTGGTTAAGAAGGAGAGAAAGAGAAGGAGAAAGTGAGAAAATTTTAATTCTTGATTCAATGGAGGATGAGGAGGGTCATAATTCATATGAAAAACCTAGGAAGATACATATCAACTACAACAATGATTCCCAAATGGCTGATTTCTTAGATTATGAGAATGATTTTACACAAGCTCAAACTCAAACACAAACTCAAGATGATGATTTTTATGAGCCAAATCTAGATGATGAGTACATATATGAGGAACCCAATGCTTCTAATACACATGTACACTTCTATCTTATGCTCAATCTCACTTCTATAGCTCGAAATTATCAAAAGTTTGGATTTTTGCTTCATGGTTAGCGAACCAGGTTGAGGTTCGGCTCACATCTATGAGTAGGAATCATCCAAATGATGAAACGGTTAGGCTACTTGAATCATTTACTGACATCGTCGAACCTATAATTTTCAATTCCAACCCTTTTGCTAGACATTAGTTAGGCTTATACGAAAGTTTCATAGTAAGTTTTTAGAACAACATCTGAATAGCCGGGAATAAAAATAATTCTTGGTTTCGGCTTATATATTCAAAATCGTATGAGCCGAACATGAATTTGTTAATTTTTGGGTTTAAATATTGTTATTGGTTCGGCATATATTGAGAATACCGTATAAGCCGAAACCTCTAAATGTTCAAGGTTCACATAATATGATTATAGTATGAGCCAAACATGAATTTCTTAATTTTTGGGTTAAAATATTATTCGTGGTTCGGCACATATTGAGAATATTGTATAAGCCGAAACCTGTAAATGTTCATGGTTCGGCGCATAATATGATTATCGAATGAGCCAGACATTGATATTATATTCCTTTTCTAGTATTTAACCTTGTGATATTCTTTGTAGATCGTGCTTGGCGGACCTGTACCCATGGAAAATCAAACTGATCCAGTAGACATAATTCACGAGGATACCAAGGATCACTTCAAAAATGATTTGGTATGTAAGAACTTTTTGTTTACCTTAATGTTGTCGGAATATTCCAAAGTTTTTCTTACAAATTATTTGTTTTGGAATGAACGTAGAGATGGAAAACTAAACCCGAAGTTCTTGATTGGGTTGAGGAACACGCGATGAAGGTAAATTGTGTACTAGTTAAAGGACAACAAAGCCGAGGGGATTGGTTTGAAATGATTTGTGAGCGTAGTGGGACCGGCGCTAGCAAGGTTAAAAAGGGTACCGTATATGTTGGGAAGACCGGGAGAAAGAATAGGACGAAGACGAAGAAAAGAAATTGCCCTTCAAGATCGTTTTCAACCTCAAGAATAAGTCCTTGAACAAAGAAGATCAATATTGGATAATGAATAAAGATATGGATTGTCGTCATAACCACCCACGTCCCAAGTACCTTCATGGACATGCGAAAGTAGCGCGACTCAAACCCGACGAGATGACACGAGCACGTTTGCCACCGTCTAGGATTCTTAGCAAATTGAAGGCGGACAACAAGAATAACAAGTCGACTATGCAAACTATCTACAATGCAAGACAAAAGATTAGAAGACTCAATTTTCAAGGTAGGATGATGATGCAACAAGTAATGTGGTTAGGGGTGAAGAATAACTACGCTTGCCAAAATAAGTTGGATGACTTCGGTCAAGTCACACACCTTTTCCTTGCCCACCCGGAATGCGTCCAATTGGCTCTATGCTTCCCACAAGTTATTATATTGGATTGCACGTACAAGACTAATAAATATGAGATGACGTTGTTGAACATTGTGGGGCATACTTCGACAAAGGCACCGTTCAACGTGGCTTTTTTTTTCTTGAAAAACGAGAAGAAAGAGAGTTATGTTTGGGGGTTAGAACAATTGAAGTTAATCTTCCGGAGGTGCTCTTCCTAAAGTGTTTGTTTCCGATCAAGATTCATCGTTGATGTATGCTATTAAGAAGGTATTTCCGGATGCATTCAATTTTCTTTGTACATTGCACATATGGTGCAATGTGAGGGAAAATCGCCAACCGAAAATTCAACCACTTAAGTTGAAAGAATTAGAGAATATTGCTAAACTACCGTTGGAGACACGAGTAAAGAAAAAGAAGAAATTCTTGAAAGCATATGAACATAGTGAGATGTTGTGGGCTTCTTTCCAAGGCTAATGGGAAGCTTTGGTATGGTCAATCACCGAGGATGTCTATGAAGAAAATTTTAAAATGCTTATTGAGCATTGGAAGACCGACTACCCCGATGTCGTTACTTACTTGGTCAAAGATGTGTTGGAATCTAATAAAGAAAGGCTCGTGGGTTGTTTCACAAATCGGCACAAACACTTCGACAACCAAGCCAGAATTATGGTAGAGTCGGCTCATTATCGGTTGAAGAAGAACCTTTTTTGGATGTGTTGACAATTTTGTCACGGTTTTTGATGCAATTGATGAATATTTCAAAAGTGATGTTGTGAGAATTAAAGCCGCGTTCGAGCATAACCTTATGTTTAGACACAAGCATTATGGTAGTAATTGGCTACGGGAATTAACTTATAGAGTCTCCCATCTATGCATCGACTTGTTGATGCAAGAAGTGGATTTGATTAAGACATTAGGAGCCAACTTGTAGGAAGAGTGTGTTTGTAAAATGAAGACATCTATGGGAATTACATGCCACCACGACCTACTTCGGTACAAGGATATATGGTATCATACCACTCGAGGATATTGATCTTTTTTGGAAACAATTAAGCTTTGATCCTCTCCCAACCGAAGACGACGAGGATGATCTAGAGATATGGGACACGAAAAATGGGAAAAGTTGGCGGAGATGTATAGGAATAAGTTCCGAGCTCAAAAGAAAATCCTATGGGACAACATGTTGCCGGTCATGTATCCTTTTACCCAAGAAAATATTTTGGAACCGGAGAAGAGTGAACCGAAAGGTAGGAAGAGTAAGAAAATGAATAATTTTCAAACTAGACAGGCCAACAAGGAACTATTGGCTAATAAAAGGGATCCATCCGGGGTTGACTACCATGATGCAAGGTATGAAAAGGCAAAGAAGGAAATTGAGAAGTTTATGAAGGAGGAAGAAGTAAAAGTTCCAAAAAAACGAGGTCGTCTGAGTATTAAAAAAGCCGAAACAAGTAACAAAGAGGTGAATGATAATGATTGTCCGTCACAAGCAAAGGATAGTAAATAGGATGTCAAGGGGAAGGCTAAGATGTATCCTTCACAAACTAAGATAAATGAGAAAACGACCGTACATGAAATTGGTAGGATGAGAGGACCCAAAAGAGATAAGTTCGGTAAGTATTTGAGGCCTATAAATTTCATATACGATAACTACTTGGAAGATCTATCGCCAATAATTCATGAGCATACTATAGCAATGGACGACGTGCAAGGTGATGGAAATTGTGGTTATTACGTCACGGCGGAACAACTTGGTCCATTTAAGGAAGGGAATAATCTGGTGCCCCCTGAAAATGAAGTGAACTATATTCGGCAACGATTGTTACAAACACTACGTAAAAACAAATAATTTTATAAGACAATGATGAGAACAGGTCCAAGAAGAGATGCAGGGGTGGCAGTGGAGAACCGTCCAAATTAAACACCCCAAAACCGTGCAGAGAGAACCAAAACTTAAAATGGGACCATGTTGTTTCGGTTGCAACTGGACCATCTGTCTATATACGGTTTTTAGATAGTTCAATTTCGGCGATTCGCCCATAACTACTCATCCCATAATCATAGGATTATAATGGAAATATTAAATCCAGCGGCTAACGGAAGATACCAATCCAGAAATCCACCACACGCATCAACCTAATATTTTTTGAACAGTGCTAGCCACACCGAATCTATACCATTCGGCATTTGGATTAGGAAATGGGAAAAATATGGTTTAGTCTAAAAACGCATCAAAAAATACAATTTAGTCCAGGTCGAGTCAACTAGGTACAAATTAGTCCAAAAATTATTTAAAATATGGAAAACACTACACCATTTCCAGGATTTTGTCACAGGCTATACCTGTTACTGATAAGATTTGTAACGGTTATATCTGTAGCAAAAAGGCCGTTATTAATAATTGTGATCACGTTTTGCAACGGTTTTATATGTGATAATGGCCAGCTACAGTCACACTTATAAACCGTTGCAATAATTAATAGCCACAATTGACCTAATTTTAAAATTGCGACACGTGTAATATTTGTCACATTTATAGTAACGGTTTTATTTGTTACTCTATACTTACCACAATTCAACGAATGACACGTGTCCCTTTTTGTTACGATTACAGTAACACCTATAAGTGTTGCCTATTTATAAGCAACGAAACCTTTGAGGACACGTGTCGTCCTTTTAAACTATTGTTCTTAAAATGGCGACACGTGTTTTTTTTAAATTACATTTGTTTTTCTGATTATAACCGTGACAATTCTTTAAATTACAATTAAAAAAATGGGTAGCCGGATCATTTCATGGACCGGGCTTCGGATTCGCATGCACCTGCAATGAGATCATTTTCATTGACCCTTCCATGCCTGCAATACAGATCATGTCTATTCTTTTTCAATCTGCAATTCATACATATCAATCTACAATCCCAAACTTCACCATAACTTCAAAAGATGGATAAAGTTCTCTAATCTCTTCATATACCTATCCCACACATATTTCATACAGCAACGACTCCAAAGACCACCATCTACTATTTTCTGAGCCTTTGCCATGTGAGGGATCAAGCCAACACTCATGAGCTGCAGCCAAACAGAAACAAGCCCAATTTCAATAAAGACAACTGCAGATCACAATATGACAAGTTACAAGAGAACAAAAATATACATATGAATGATACGATTGTTTTAGCTTATTACATGTATTATACCATGTAACGATCTTAGACAAATCTATCATTTCGCGTACTAGATCATTAACGAAAACTAAGACACTCCTAGCAAAGAGTATGAAAGGAAACAAGTAGAGCGACACTACTTAGACGAATACATAGTTATACATGAATGGTATTCTTAAAGAAATCAGTATACAGGTACATAGATTTGTTGGTTCAATAACCAATACCAAAGATAAAAGAACAGCTACCATGCACATTCCCCTTGCACACAACCTACCCATGGGAAACTAAGTAACTACAAAAGCCCATAATGAACTTGCCAAGAGCAGAAATTTACCGAATAGCAAAAGTTTCAAAGTGTGCAAGTTCTTAACACCACCAGTAGTAGGCGCAGACCTACGAGCGGTCTAGATGCATTAAATGCAGTTGTATCACCTCGCCTTCATGAACGCAGCAAAATCGAGATTCCCTACAAAAAGATAGTTTGTATTTAATATACATTTAATAAGAAGTCAACATTATTGATACGTTTTATAAGACACCAAACAAACAACTTCAAGTCACAGACAAAAAACTGGGAGACATTTACCTGCCAGATACTATTTGGACTCCGGATTCAAGTTTTCTAATATCCCCACACACAATCTTGCCTCATACACTTAATAAGAAGTCAACATTATTGATACGTTCTATAAGTAATCAAACAAACTTTAATGACTAAACAAGATACTAAACTAGAATCAACTAACAACTTCACCCAATAAAGTTAAGCATTACAATTTACTTCAACAAATTAGAGTGATTAACTTAACTTTGACTTGACACCATTAGGAATCAACCATATAGTATTAATCTTATATGTCAGGCTGTGAGGATGTTACAGCACATCATATATAGGTCAAAAGCAAAAAGAGCACGAGAATAAACAGAGACGTAACATTAAAATCCAGTGTACTATATCTAGCTGAAGCAATAACTTAGTTTCTATCTTGCAGAGAAGTTACTTCTGCTCAACTTTCAGAACAGTTACTTCTACTGTCCCCTCACTACCTCAACACCACCAATTACACTCCACTCACTCTCATCGCCTCCCCGCCATCACAAAAGTTACCCATTGCCACCACATTAGTCACTACCATAGAAGCCGGTACCTCACCCTAGTGATATTTGTTTTGATCACATTGCACTTCCATCCACGTTTATACCCTATATGAATAAAAAAACATTGACTTCTCACTACTTCCTATTGCCATTTACTTGAGAAGCTACACTGGATTCCATAATGTTTTCAAAACCAATATACCTACTATGAAACGCAAAGATTACTTACCATATCTAGAGACTAATTTTTGTTTACATCAAGGAAGAAGTAATCAGATAGGAGAGAAAGATCATTTTTTGTTTGAATTAATCAGAGATGAATCTCGTCTAAACTACACAACAATCATCACTTCAATACTCCTCCATCATCAAAAACAATACCAACATCCAAAAAATCAAAAAAAAAAACAGAAAAAAACAATTAGCTGAAAAGAGGCTTCATAGAGAAGATTAGATTTATCAACATAAAATAGATTCAGCCATATTCTTGTCAGTAATTTCTTTAATCATAAGCCCCTTATATTCGAAACAAGTATATCAAAACCCTAAATCAGATCAATATTACTTGAAATCTACAAAAATCAAAACATTAGAATAACCCAAAATCAGATCAATATCTCCAATTACTTTTGTTTTTATGCTGAACAAAAACAAACATTAGAATTATTGAAGAACAAAATAATCAAATCTAATTTTTAAACCATAGTTGAGCAAGTGGAAGAAAAAACTGAGATTAAGGAATTAAAAAAAAAAAACATAAAAATCATAGAATACCGAGATAAACCATATGAGATCGGAAATTAAAGTACAAAAATGGGACTTCGGGATTCGGGGTTTTACAACTTTATGGGATAGTTGATATGAGTCAGATGCACAACTTTCTCCCTCTTTTCAATATCCTGTTTCAATCATCCAAAACAAACAATCAGATTTCTCAAGTTATGTTAAAACAATAAGATCCAACGAAACGCGATAGAGATCTACAGAGATAAAGCATCTTTCCTTCTTTGCGCACCTCCAAGAGAAGATGAACTGACTCCCGCATCGGGCTTCTAAATTTTCATAGGGAAAAATATTATGAATGGTTCAATTTAGTCTCTGATTGATTTTGGATTTACAAGGATTCAAGGATTTTTATTCACGGATTAACAAGGATTCAAGGATTTTTAGGGTTATGAACACGGATTTCTTACGAGGGTTTTGGTTAAGGCGGAGTTAGAGAGGAGAGAACAGACCGAGAAAGAGAAAGGAAAGCAGAGAAAGAGGAAAGTGAGAGGAGGAAAAAAGTTTAGGTTTTTGTATAAAAAACATTTGGACGTTGGATTCCTCCTCATACGGATTGCGGAGATTTATCAACGGTAGACAATTGGTTTTGGAGTCTCCTACGGATTGAGAAAGTGTGTTTCTTTAGAACACAAGTGTGTTTCTTTTGAACTTTCGTAAGACCAAAATCCAAAGTTTCGTATTTCTAAATATTCTCATTTTTAGTAGGAATGTAGAGTTTTATAGGAGGAACATGTCACCAAAATCTTAGCTTCAAATTAATCGTCGTTTAGATGTTTTAGAGAAAAAGATGCCACCATGTCAAGATTATGTCATTATAACCATGTCAGCGGATCATACCCCTACATATAAATCATAATAAATTTGGATATTGTTATCGACCTTCTGAAAATATATAAATCCGAAAAATATATAAGAAATGAATCAGAAGAATCAGAAATGGTATAATTTGGTATAACGACCTTCTGGATATTGTTTCAAACTTAGCATGATACATAATCAAAATCGACGAATATGAAGCTTAGTGCCGATTCGAACTTCAAATAATTTGGAGATCACACCCTTTGGAGATGACTCTTCATCTCCACAGGCATCTTTTCGGAGTGAACAGGCGCGTCTCTTCCTTCAATGCGTCCATTGGTGAAACGAGTTTTCTGTTCAGGTTTTCTAACGACAATAGAAATGTTAGAACAAAAAAATTTCCAGCGAGACGCTGTCTCGCACTCTGCAGGGGGCCCCTTGCCCCCTAGACCCCCAGCGACCTGACCGGGCAGGTCGAACCCCGACGCCGCCTAAATGCCTTCAATTCAAGGGTTTGTTGAAAATATCCAACACTGACTTCAAACTTAGCATGATATATCATCCAAATCGATAAATATGAAGCTCAGTGTCGATTCGAGATTGAAACCTGGCCGTGGGTTGACTACTATAAGTCGGAAAGTTGGTAAGAACGATGAATCCATCAATTTTCAGGTAAGATTCCTTCCGAATATTATACGAAACCTTAAACAAACCCTATTTCTGCATATTGTATGCAAACCAGGCTCCGAGATAGAAACCTGGCCGCGAGTTGACTACACTAAGTCAGAAACTTCGTAAGAACGACGAATCCATCCATTTACAGGTAAGATTCCTTCGAGATATTCTACGAAACCTTAAAAAAACCCTATTTCTGCATATTGTATGCGTACAAGGATCCGAGATCGAAAACTGGCCGCGAGTTGACTACTATAAGTCAGAAATTCGGTAACGAATCCATCCATTTACAGGTAAGATTTCTTCGAGATATTCTACGAAACCTTAAACAAACCCTATTTATACATGTATGTATGCATACCAGGCTCCGAGATCGAAACTTGGCCGCGAGTTGACTACTTTAAGTCAGAAACTTGGTAAGAACGACGAATCCATCCATTTACAGGTAAGATTTCTTCGAGATATTCTACGAAACCTAAAAAAAACACTATTTCTGCATGTTGTATGCATACCAGGATCCGAGATCGAAACCTGGCCGCGAGTTGACTACTCTAAGTCAGAAACTTGGTAAGAATGACGAATCCATCCATTTACAGGTAAGATTCCTTCGATATATTCTACGAAACCTTAAAAAAACCCTATTTATGTATATTGTATGCGTACCAGGATCCGAGATCGAAACCCTAAGTCAGAAATTCGGTAAGAACGACGAATCCATCCATTTACAGGTAAGATTTCTTCGAGATATTCTACGAAACCTTAAAAAAACACTATTTCTGCATATTGTATGCGTACTAGGATCCGAGATCGAAACCTGGCCGCGAGTTGACTACTCTAAGTCAGAAACTTGGTAAGAATGACGAATCCATCCATTTACTGGTAAGATTCCTTCAAGATATTCTACGAAACCTTAA
Source organism: Papaver armeniacum (assembly GCA_023531295.1). Lineage (NCBI taxonomy): Eukaryota > Viridiplantae > Streptophyta > Magnoliopsida > Ranunculales > Papaveraceae > Papaver > Papaver armeniacum. The sequence goes on from JAJJWW010001398.1 coordinate 73,010, forward strand.
AAAACCCTATTTATGTATATTGTATGCGTACAAGGATCCGAGATCGAAAACTGGCCGCGAGTTGACTACTCTAATTCAGAAATTCGGTAAGAACGACGAATCCATCCATTTACAGGTAAGATTTCTTCTAGATGTTCTACGAAACCTTAAACAAACCCTTTTTCTGCATAAATGTATGCATACCAGACTCTTAAATCGAAATTTGGCCGCGAGTTGACTACTCTAAATCAGAAACTTGGTAAGAACGACGAATCCATCCATTTACAGGTACGAAACCTTAAACAAACCCTATTTATGCATATTGCATGCAAACCATGCTCCGAGATCGAAACCTGGCCGCGAGTTGACTACTCTAAGTCAGAAACTTGGTAAGAACGATGAATCCATCCATTTACAGGTAAGATTCCTTCGAGATATTCTACGAAACCTTAAAAAAAACCCTATTTCTGCATATTGTATGCGTACAAGGATCCGAGATCGAAACCTGGACGCGAGTTGAATACTCTAAGTCAGAAACTTGGTAAGAACGACGAATCCATCCATTTACAGGTAAGATTCCTTCGAGATATTCTACGAAACCTTAAAAAAACCCTATTTCTGCATATTGTATGCGTACAAGGATCCGAGATCGAAACCTGGCCGCGAGTTGACTACTCTAAGTCAGAAACTTGGTAAGAACGACTAATCCATCCATTTACAGGTAAGATTCCTTCGAGATATTCTAAGAAACCTTAAAAAAAACCCTATTTCTGCATATTGTATGCGTACAAGGATCCGAGATCGAAACCTGGCCGCGAGTTGACTACTCTAAGTCAGAAACTAAGTCAGAAATATTTCTGTAATATTTACTTTACTTATTTTTGATAAGGGTAGTTTGGTCATTGTCATTGTCTCCATGATATTTATTGTATTTATTTCAGTAAGGGTAATATGGTCATTTTCACAGTCTATAATATTTTACTTTACTTATTTCTGATAAGGGTAGTATTGTCATTTTCACATTCTCCATAATATTTATTGCACTTTTTTCCAATAAGGGTAATATGGTCATTTTCACAATCTGCAATATTTACTTTACTTATTTTTGATAAGGGTAGTATGGTCATTTTTACAGTCTCCATAATATTTATTGTATTTTTCCAATAAGGGTAATATGGTCATTTTCACAGTCTTTAAGAATTATTTTACTCATTTCCGATAAGGGTAGTATGGTCATTTTCACAGTCTCCATAATGTTTATTGCACTTTTTTCCAATAAGGGTAATATGGTCATTTTCACATCATGTAAGAATTACTTTACTTATTTCCGATAAGGGTAGTATGGTCATTTTCACAGTCTCCGTAATATTAATTGCATTTTTTTCCAATAAGGGTAATATGGTCATTTTCACAGTTTGTAAGAATTACTTTACTCATTTCCGATAAGGGCAGTATCGTCATTTTCACAGTCTCCATAATATTTATTGCACTTTTTCCAATAAGGGTAATAGGGTCATTTTCACAGTCTGTAAGAATTACTTTACTTATTTTTAATAAGGGTAGTCTGGTCATTTTCACAGTCTACATAATATTTATTGCGAGTTATTAGATAAGGGTGTACGGTAATTTTCACCGTCTTCGGAAGAAGCAGATATGTCAAAGTCAAATTTCTATAAAGTCATGACTTGTTGACTTGGTCTTGATCCTGTTTTCTAATAGTAAGAAAATTAAAAAGAAAAATAAAAATATATTTTGATTTATAGAAATGAAATATAATTGTTAGTTTGTACAAATGTGGGAAAATTAGTGACAAGTAAAATTCAAAGTGTTATAATTTTGGGGTTGTTTTAGATGTTGTGAAATATTTGGGTGGAATCATCACTTTGAATTATAATTGTGATTGTCGTCAAAATTGTCAACAAATATTATTGTGACTAATAAAAGAATTTAATATTCCTAATTATTATCACGAATGCAAAATTTAATAACAGTTATAACTGTTGCAGGACTTATCACAGGTGTATCTGTGACTGAAAAATAAACTGTGACAGGTTGCACTGTTACAAAATCCTGGTTTTGGTGTAGTGAAATACACAAATAACCTTCTTAATTTACAATTTAATCCAAATATTTAGTCCAAAGTTACTCATGACGACATCATCAACTTTAAATAATATAAAACTAATTAAAAACCAATTTATTTTTTGAACCACTCGTCAAAAAATTCACAAACTTTATATATTCGGAAAGCTCTTTCCGAGATCTACAAAAAAAGTACCCATATACATATATAATTTCCATTTTTTAAAAATGTTAATTTACACCAGTGTGTACAACTATGTTTAACATGATATACATGTAGTGAGTTAAGTAATGCCTACTGCATCATCTGCTACCTCTGCATGACCTCTAATAGTAATTAACGAAGATTCAATGAGGTACTAATATCCATGTTCAAGGGCGATAAGATATGATTGGTAACCATCTGCTTCAGTAATTATCTGACATACATTCTCCATCGCCAGTTGCTTATCAAATTTCAATGTTGTCAAAGCTACGGGAAGTTGATTGTTGAAAACATTGTAGATTTTATCAGCACCTGGGCGTCTGCAGACAAATGCGAATATTAAACAAAAAAGTAGGCAGCACTTTGTACATATAACAAAAAACTGGAAAGTACAGAAAAACTGCAATTACATACATGTTGGCAAGATGTTGATTGTAAATTCTATTGAAAAGAAACATACACAAAACAAGATTCTGGTTATGTCCTCCCATAAGTCACCCCCAATGTATGAGATTGGAGTCCAATTTTCATAATCATAAAAGTTAGGTCAAAAGCTTCATAATCCAAAAACGATAGTCAGCTTCAAAAAGAACCAACATTTTCACAACTATGTACAAACGACAACTAACAAGAACTGAGAACATATTAAGCTATAAGTATGCCAAAGGTTCTGCAACATTTTGTTATCAGACAAGCTCAAGCATACACGGAGATGAAATGAAAAAGTTATAATTAAACTCAAGCTATTATGTATCATGCTCCTACAGAAAGCTTACGAATAATCAAGACATTGTTTTACCTTAGCATTGCAGAAAGATTTCAATTTAAACATGCAAGATTATGTGTACAACAGTGTACACTTATATTATGGGTGTACTAATATGTACACATATAAATTCTGTCATAACCAACAGTCAGTGACTCATAGCATCATTGATTCGACATCCAAGAAATAAAAAAAATATAGTTCAGTAAAATTTGATTAAGAGTCTTAGAGTGGGCTATTATGTACACATGTAATTTCTGTAACATGTGTACAACAACGTACACTTGTATTACAAGTGTATTAATATGTACAGATGTAATTTCTGTCACAACAAACAGTCAGTGACTCTTCAATAACAATTGAGCACTAATCCGGTATGAATGATTTCCTAAACGTATTCAAGTGGCCCTTTATTTTGCTATTAACTCATACAAAGCTTAGGTACATGATTAGAATTTCATGTGATATTCATTACAATGGGAAATCACAATATAAGTTCAACAAACCAAAAGCATACCTTGAGCAACTTCATCAAGGTTAGGATCAGATCTTCTGAGGAGACCATCGTAGATATCCATCTCAATTCATTAGCTTGCTTAATTACCCTGGAAATCAATATTCATTTGGAGTTCCCAGCAAGCGACCTAACATGTACGAAAAAAGATCAGTTAGTTTAACAATATATGGTGAAAAAAAAAAAAAAAAACTGAAAAACGGGAGCACGAGTCTATACAAACCAGAAGATGTATAGTAGTTGCTGCAATTCAAAATCTTAGGGGAAAATATATAGTAGTTGCTGCAATTCATAACCAGTTCAGCTATTACCTTACATACCTTACACTATTGAGACATCAACACCAAATACAATGGGGACTTAGCTGAAGTGAAAAGGGAGCATGTAGTCGTTATGGGCATATTAAGCACTTGAAGTTGAGAGTACACCTAACTAACACTTAGCCTTTTGCAAACAGTAACAAGAGCAGCAGTTTATCAGCAAGAGAAGGTCTTCAACTAAACTTGACAATTTAAAAATGCCTCCCCTAACACTTAGTTAGATTAAACAAACACGAAGCAAACAATTTTGCTGCTATAAATAAATTCAATGAGATAACAGTACAAGCTAATAGTTTAGACTAGCTAGCAATACAATATACATCACATTTTTCATAGGGATATTACAACCACTTTTCATTAGCTGGCAATACAATCCGCTATTCAGGTGTACAACTATGTACACCTAAATAATCAACATGTGGACAACAATGTACACCTATATAACATAACATGTGTGCACAACTATGTACACATTAATGCTTTCCCTAATTTCTTAGACTTCAAAATGAATAACATGTGTACAACTATGTACACCTAAATAATCAACATGTGTACAAATATGTACACATTAATAATTTAAAAAAAAAATGCACAAACTAGTCAAGCTAGTGCGAAACTCATGTTTTTACTTGGCAATACACTGAAAAATCTGAATATTAGTTCCAAATATTGGACATCATAAAGTTCAAATGATAGCATCATGGAATGGAGATATCCCGAGTCATACACGTCTAACAAAATACTTTCGTTAGGAACTGGCATTATAAGTAACTACTAAAATACTCAGTTCTACTAACTATAGCTACTACCTGATTGATAATAAAACTTACCAATGCTTAAATATTATAGTAATTAATTATAACTTAAACTAGCTAGACTCAACGTGTACTTAAGAAGAGAAAAAAAAAAATGAGATAGCAGAATAGAAGAAGCAAGGTTGATTAGTAACTTGCGATCATGGCAAAGTTCAAATACGAAGATAATGTGTTTCTCACCTAAACACACAAAACTCAACCACCTTCCATAGGAATCAGCATAAATCCTGTTAATAAAAATTGTGTTTTAAGTTTAAGCCAAACCTTTATCACAATAACTACTGCCTTTTGTTAAAATAATTTTTTTTTTAGCAAAATAGGAATAATACTCAAAAAATGAAACTCAAGATGGATGGAATAGAAAAACAAAGACCAGATAACCAAACCACACACCACAAAGAACAACTAGTTTCAGTATGAAATCACATTAGCCTAAAAACTAAATTTTTTTAAAGATCTGTTACAGTGTAAAATAAAGTACACATGCTAAAACAAAAAAACGGTGTGCTATTAATTAGCATATCCTGCAAATGAATATTATCATTACCTCTCTCAATTCATCACCATAAATAATTACAGTATACACTTATGTGCAAATTCTATGTAAATAAAGATTATCATTTCCTTTCTCAATTCAATGTCATAAACAATTATAGTGAAAACTAAATTGCACATGCTAAAATAAAAGTACATTCCATAATAATATGCACACCGTATCTACATAAAAATCAAATTTACCACACTTCCAAATAAACCTAAAATTGACAAAGATGTGCAAAGTGAAGCATGCGAGATACTTTACCTTCCATTAACTCATCATCTTGGGTTGCAACAGTTCCTTCCCTTAGTTATTATTAGGAGGTATGAATCAAATTTCCACATGATCCCTGCAAACGGCAACATGTAAAGTTAGGTGTTTTACGTAATCAATTGACACTTCCAACATAGTCAAACCAGATTGAAAATGATCACATAGATAAAGATAAACCAAATTAGCAAAGCATACAAACTTTAAAAGTTCATAATAAATACTAATACATAATTTTGATTTTGGATTCACAATAGAAAACTCGAAATCAGATGCATCCATTTAAGACTACTAGATATATCTTAACCTAAACGAATATCATAGAATTTTTTTATGAAGATCAAAAATCAAACAAGCACCTAATATATCGTTTAAACAATGAGATCAACAGATGACAGCATGCCAAATACATAAAAAAATCGAAAGAAAAAAGAAGAAATCACTAAAAAATCAAATCGAGAAACGGATCCAACCTAGAAAATCGAAGAAGAAGAAAAAATCAATCAAATAAATAACTAAATGCTCGAACACTAACCTGTAGTAAGAATCTTTGTTAAAGAAAAACTTTGAATTGCGTCTGTCTCACTTTCTCTCCAAAAGAAATTCGAGATCTGGAAGATGAATACTAAAGCATGGAAAGGGTAACGAGGGTAATAAGAAAAACTCGTATTCTTTAAATCGGCTAAAATTTGGTCTAACCCGTTCAAATTTGGACTAAACAGTACACGCGTTTACAAATTTGGATCAGAGAGTACCGGGCTTGAGAGGGTAGGACTAGAGTGTCCAATACCCAACTAGTTTGGGAGTAAATGTTAATTTCTACTTAGGAAATAGGCAAGTATTGCAAATTTTATACTGGAAATATTTCCCCGCCCGTAAATCCCTCCACCCTCCGTGTAAATATTCACGGCACCAAATATCTTTTTATTTTAAAGCGCATCTTTGTTTAGAAATCGTTTTCCCCGCCCCCCCGAACTTTCTCTCTGCACTTGGCTTCATCACTAACAAGAAATTGAAGTTTCTCTACTTCTTCTGTCAAATCAAAGGGTTGGCAGTTCTCTCCCAAAGCTGTTAAGGTAAACTCTCCCTCCCTCTAGATTTCAACATTTTTGGGTAGTTTTTCAGAAATCCCCATCTCTTAAAAAGCTAGGGTTTCATATATAAATTGAACTTCTGATAAGTTAGTATTTGATATGTAATTGCTAAATAGATCCATCCCTTTGCCCTTCAATTCAAAAATTTGTAAGATTTGCAGTTTATTGTTATACATTAAACATTTTAGGTTATATCTGTCAGTCAATACTGTTCTTGATTGCAGCGCGGCCACTTCGGTGTCGTAAATTCGAGCATTGTAGGCCGTTTGTGCTTGGGAATTAACATATATGATTGATTTTATGTAATGCTAGGATGGGGGATGGTGATGAAGAGGGCCAAATCCAACTAGCTAGAAAAGTTAAACGACGGACGACCTTGAAGTTTCTGGATGCTCTACTACCAGGACAGAAATTTCAGGTTGAATCTTGGCTTAATTCACCTGTCGGGCCAAACTCTAATTACATGTCTATGTTCATTAGCCACCTAGCTAAAGACGGCAACAATTTACCATTGACTGTACCGTGGACTCAGATGCCGGCTGCGTCTATTCTGAACGCTATTTCAGAAGTTAAGGTAAACCAAGATTTGTAAAGATTGTTTATCTTTTGAGTGTTATGGAATTATTAGTTGATGATTTGTAAATGTTTTTTGGTGTCAGAAAGTATTTGATTACCCGGATGATTTGGATGATTGGATTAGAGGTAAGCTGCATGATAGGTGGAATAGTCACAAACATAATGTAAAAAAAGAAGGATTCTATAAGTACAATACTCTGGAAGAACGTCTTGCTAATCGACCCGAAGATGTTGTTGAGAGCCAGTGGGAGCCATTGATTGAGTATTGGCAAGATCCTCTCCATGAAGTAAGCTTAAAAATAATTTGGCATTTCTGAAAGCTTGTATGTCTCAGTGAATAACTTAATATATATTGTATTCACTTGTTTTAGGCAAGAAGCGCTAAGACCAAAGCAGGCAACGCTAAACGAAAGGATAAACACAGGGGCGGCTCCAAACCGCATGTGAAATATGCAGCAGAGGTAACATTCGATGTGTAGTTCAACAATTGGTAAGGTTTTCATGTGTTATATATGCGACTGATAACATGGACTATCATTTACAGCTAGAAGCTAAACTTAAAAGACCCCCTACAGCTCAGGAGATATATGATGCTACCCATTCGACGCGAAAGGTAACATTGGACCTGTTAAGAAATGTGATGGCCTCGTTGGTGACAGATTGTATATAATGATAAAGTTTATTTGTGAATTTATTTTCAGCGTTCTGAAATTTCAAATTTTGAAAATTTTTCATATATCAGCTTGCAATTCATTACAAAAATGCTATATCTGTAGATCCAAATGGAGGCCTTAGAAAACAAGCCAAGCCAAAACAGCTCTCGAAGCTCTTCAAGCTATTCAAAATGATGCATTCATGCAACCTACGGAAATAGATTTTATAATACTACAGCACTATAGCATATTGTGTAGTCGTCTCCCGTCTATGCCTCTCTTGGATCCCTTTGATTTGAGTTTCATGAGATATGATTCTTTGTGTTCATTTTACAGTCTCCTTATTATTCATCAAAAAAGATTAAGATGAATGCAGAAGCATCCGCCTCTCGGGAAATAACCGCAGTTTCCAGAAATAAACATGAGAACCTGGTCCAGGAATGTGTTACAGAAGATGACGAGGATAACATGCAAGACGAGTCAGATGATTCCCTTGAAGATTTAAGGTAAACTCCCCACTCTGCATTTCAAGGTTCTCAAACTTCTTTTTGGAGGGGCGATTTTCAGAATCCCCATTTATTTCTAAAAGAATTAGGGTTTTTTATGTGAATTGAAGTTATGATAAGTTAGTATTATTATTTGAATGTTAGATCGATCCAATCTTTTATCCTTCTATGGAAAATTTGTAAGAATTGCAGTTATAATTATGCACTACATATTTCAGGTTATGTCGATGTCAATACTGTTCACTTCAGAGTCACCTTGGCATGGGCCAAACGGCCACCTCAGCATCTTATATTCGAGCATTGTAGGTCATTTGTGCTTGCAATTAACAAATATGATTGATTTTGTATATGATAGGATCGTGAATGGTGGTGAAGAGGGCCAGCTAGCTAGAAAAGTTAGAGGACCATCAACCTTAAGATTTTTGGATACCCTACAGCCAGGACAGAAACTTAAAGTTGAATCTTGGCTTAATGCAGCTGTGGGACCAAATTCTGCTTACTTGACTACGTTCATTAGTCATCTAGCTAAAGATGGCAATAAATTACCATTGACAATAACAAAATGGAATCAAATGCCGTCTGTGTTCGTTCTGAATGCTGTGTTGGAAGTAAAGGTATACCGAATTTTTTATCTACTATTTAGCTTCTTAGTGTTTTGGAATTATAGCTTGATGATTGTTATGTTTTTTTTTTGTTTTTAGAAAGTATTTGATTGCCCGGATGATTTGGATGATTGGATTGTAGCTAAGCTGCACGATAGGTGGAAAAGTCACAAACATTTAGTAAAAAAAGAAGGATTCTATAAGTACACTACTCAGGAAGAACGTCTTGCTCATCGACCCAAGGATGTTGTTGAGAGTCAGTGGGGGCCATTGATTGAGTATTGGCAAGATCCTCGCACAGAAGTAAGCTTTTGAACCAAAATGGTAACAATTTTTTTTTTTTTTTGGCAAAGCTCACTAGGAGATATGGAAACGGTAACATATATTTGTATTTTTATTTATTTTAGGAAAATTCTGCTAAAATGAAAGAAAGAAATGCTAAACAAACTGTTCGACACAGTGGTGGCCCCAAACCACATGTTAAATATGCAGCAGAGGTAAATTTTATGTGTAGTTCAACAGTTGGCAAGGTTTCATATTCTATATTTACAACTAATAGCATGAACCCTTGTTTACAGTTAGAAGCTAAGCTTAAAAGACCCCCTACAGCTCAGGAGATATACGATGCTACCCATGGGAAGCGAAAGGTACTGTTGGACCTGTTGAGAAATGGGATGGCCTCATTGGTGACAGATTGTGTATAATGATAAAATTTATTTGTGAATTTATTTTCAGCGTTCTTAAATTTTGAAGTTTGAAATTTTTTTATATATCAGCTTGCGCTCGACTTAATCACAAAAATGATTTATCTGTAGAAGCAAATGGAGGCCTTAGAATACAAGACAAGCCAACATAGCTCTCAAAGCTCTGCAACCAGACAAAATGATACAATCTTGCAGCTTGAGAGACAGGATTTAATGGTATGTTCTTCCCTTTGGATTTTGTTTTTGATTCCTTGATTGCTGTTTCTATGTGTCCTTTCCTGCAAACCACCTATCATCAGCTGCACAGTACTATAGCCAATTGGGTAGTCGTCTCCTGTCTATGCCTTTCTCGTATCCCTTTTGAGTTTCATGAGATCTGGTTTTTCGTGTTCATTTTACAGTCTCCTGTTTCTTCATCAAAAAAGATGAAGATGAGTGCAGAAGCATCTGGCTCTCGGCAAATAAACGCAGTTTCTACCAATAAACATGAGTACCGGCTTCGCTCAAGATCTAATCCTATTCCAACCACTCCTGTTCCTCTGGTCCAGGAATGTGTTACAGAAGATGACGAGGATAACATGCAAGGTGAGTCAGATGATGAATCCCTTGAAGGTTTTGGGTCTGTTGGGGAACCTGTTGAAGCTGCAATGACAGCATCCTCTTCTGAACCTGTTGAAGCTGCAAAGACGACATCCTATGTCGAGGGTCCAACTGTTGTTTCCAAATTGGTACCTCTTTCCTCTCCTAAGGATATCTCTGCTCCCTTTGTTGGGTCCACAAATGTTTCTGATCGAGGGAGCAATGAAGAATTTGTGTTTGTTGACAACTTCAAAATCCCAAAAGAGTATGCCGTTTTGTATAAAAAGATCTTTGATAAGTATGGGCATATGGCGACAAAGAAAGTCATCAAGACGAATGATACTCTCTTGGTGGCATGTGTTACTGGCTTATTGAAGATTATCTCTACTATGGAAACTGTGCGGGGTGTGGATTTAAGTGAAGCGCTGCTGGAAAGCTGGGATGGAGAAATTGAAGATGCCGAGAACTTGGGATTCAATATTAAATGGCTTAGAGATACGTTTGATGGAGTCAAGAACAGTTGGAAGGCCTCATCTGGGGTACGTCAAGAAGTTGAAATCCATGAAAAAGAATTGGATGCAACGCAGGTGAAATATGTTGATCTTTTGGCAAGAAAAGAAGAACTTAATCGAGAAACTTTGAAGGTAATTCGTGAGATCAGGAAGGCTGAAGCCAAGATTTCATTGGAGAAAAAAACTATTCAAGAAAAGTTGGGTCCAGATAGCAATTTCTTAAATGAACCTGTTCTAGGGAAGGTGTTTTAGTTGAATGTAACTTATTTGAACTGTTTTTGAATGAGAAGTAGTTTCTGTAGTGTAGCAGTGTCTCAACTCTAAAGGACTGGTTGGGTGGCTATTTTTATATCTGGGTTAACCCGTACTGGAAAGCCCATTAACGGCAATAATTCAGTCTTGAAGGTATTAAATTGTTTGAGAAAACCTGGTTCCTATGCAATCATCTTCTTAATACCAAAAGGAAACTTTATGTTTTTTAGGTGAAAATCTTTTTGGAGGCGCATACAGCTTGATCTAAACTGTTAATGTCATAGATCACTACTAGGCTTTACTCTATTCCAGGTGGTAGAACAATAGAAAACATGTAACAATAGGAATCCTGTTCTGGTGCTCGTAAGCTGTAAGGCAGAGCCTGTCTGGAAAAGTTAGTTTTCAACTTATTAATAGGCTGTTTGGATACCGCACAGGAAGTTATTTTTGATGTCACGATAACATTAGTTTGGGAACGCAAAAAGAAACATAAAAGTTAACTTTTCATTTTTTGATTAGAAGTCAAAACCAAAATTCTTTTATTACCAACCTACTTTTTGTTGAAAAGATACTTTCGAGAGTGTATTCGAAGTTTCGAACCTCTTTGCTAAATTTCTTGCTTATAACATCTTGAGAATAATTTCAGCTTCTAATATCCGAACATCTTCCTATTTTTCGAGAAATAAAATATATTCCTCCCTCCGTTACTTTTTAATAGGCTGGTTTCTATAAATAAATGTTACAAAAAAATAGGCTGGTTTCCTAATTGGGAAAGTCAAATGTTAGTTTAGTTTTTAGGGACCACTTTTCTCTTAACTTCTTTTGATGACAAGTGTCATGGGGACCATTTCACTTTACTTCTTTTGTTGACAAGTGTCATGGGGACCATTTCAATTCACTTCTTTTATTGACAAGTGTCATGAGGACCACTTTCGATGATTAGTTTTCTAAATTTTCTTAATTTCCTTAATTTCTTTAAAAAGTAACGGAGGGAGTCTTATTTCTGGAACCGTTTTTTGGGGACCAGCCTTTTTTTGAGGGGACCATTGTTTTATAAGGCCCCCTACCCTACAATGTTAAGGGATGTCCTAAAAATCATAAGATTACCAATTTGTCCCTTACCCTAATTAAAATTATCCCTAACCTAATAATCTAAAACAAAACCTAAAACTAAAAAACCAAAACCAAAAAACAGTTTCAGTTTCTATCAAAACTGCTCCCTATTCGCTTCTCTTCTTCCCCAAATACAACATCGTCTTCATCGACTCCATCGATTAATCGTCGATTCAAAAAAATTTCATCGTCGATTAATCAATCGACTATAACAATGGTTCTTGAAAGCAAACCAAAAGACTTCAAGGAGAAGGTCCTCGATTGGGACATCTAGCAAATCATCCGAGCGATTTTCGATTCAAAAGAAGTTGAACAACCAAGTGAAGCCATAATCCGGTATAATAGACGGTTGTCAAGCCCGATTACGCCATGGGACCGATTCGCAGGTATTTTGCAACAAACCCCTTGCTTTTAATTTGATTTTGATTCGTTTAAATGAATAGAAATCATCAAAATAGGGTTCAAATGGCAGTTACAGTGCATAGTTCGGTTAGGTCGAGTTTCAAAAAAACCCAATTTTGTTAACCGAACTTCCTGAAAGGAAGAACACGAAGAACAGTTCGGTTCTCTAGGTATCAAAACTAGGTAACCGAACTTGAAGTTCGGTTAGATCGCAAGGAAGCCAAAAAAAAATTTCTAACCGAACTTAAAGTTCGGTTAAAACAATTTTTTTTACATGTAACCGAACTCCGCTTTTTTTGCCTGCTAATATGAGTTTTTATGTAACCGAACTGTCATATTGAGTTCGGTTTGTTCGCATAAAAATCTAACCTTAGAAAGTAACCGAACCTTACCGGAAAAAAAATAATGTAACAAGAACTTTTTAGAAAAAAACTTGACAAACCGAACTCTTGATGAGTTGCAAATATGTTGAGTTCGGTTAGTTATAAAAATGATGACAAACCGAACTCTTCATTAACATTTACCAATGTTGAGTTCGGTTTGTTCTCAAAAATATTTGTTAACCGAACTATACTATGGTCCCCAAAATTAGAGTTGGCCTATTTTGTTTAAGCTAATATCTTTTGTTTTCTTGATTAGTGGAAGAGGCAAAAAACCAAACAAACCTTTGCTGGAAGATCTAAGAACTCCCACCCCTCGAGGCAAAGTACATTGTGATGCCGGTCACCGTGGAACCAAAAATGCTAAGTATAGAGGTGGGTCATTACCGGATGTTGTGATCCAAGATGGTGTTAATAGATATAATGTTGACAACGTAATCCAACAAGTTAATGAAGAGATTGTGGAAGCGATGGGCAATGAAGAGATCGTGGAAGCGATGGGCAATGAAGAACAACATCAAGGTGGAGAAGGTGAACCGGTGAAAGAGGAGGAAATGAGGGTGCCAATGATGGTGAACCAGCTGAAGGAGGGGGAAATGAGAGTGACAAAGATGGTGGTGAACCAAATGAGGGTGACAAAGATGAGGAAGATGGAGATAAGGATGATGTTGAATCAGAGGAGGAGTTGGATGAAGAGGAAGTTGAAGAGGAAGAGGCACAAGTAGAAATAGTGCAAAAGAAACCTAGAAAGACGCCTAACAAGCCTTGTGCTAGATATTCTTACATTCCCGATGACAATTTGTGTTTGTCTCCAAAGAATCCAACTTATGGTACTCCGAGAGATGGAGGGAGTTATTGATGGGCTACAAAAACTCATGGGCTGCCAAGATCTTTGCGGCAAAGGTATGGTTCAATCTTAACCATCAAGATTTCTCGGTCATCTTCTTTTATTTGAACTTATATTTTGACATATATTGTTCTTTTCTATATATTAGTATATAAGATAGTTTGTTGCTTTTGTAGGATCATACTAATGCTTTGTTCGTGTTTTGAAACGTCAAAAGAACAAGATATGGAATATAGAAAATGAGTGTGATGAGGTGCGCTTAGCGGTATTTGATTGTGTACTATGGAACGGGATACAACATGCGCACCAAAAATTTGATGTCATCCTTTATTCGCATTTGCCGAGAGGTCTTATCCAGAGACGGATACCTTTCATCTACCTTTTGGTGAGATGGCAATTACTCCGGATGATTGTTTTAGAATCACGGCCCTACCAATAACAGGAACAAGTGTTCGAGATGGCTACGATCCTTCGATGAGTTTTGAACTTCTTGAAAAGCTATGCGAAAGGTGTCTAGGATGGAGCGATAAAAAGGCACAATGTGAGTTTAGACGAGCTAACAAAGAGCCTGACGAAGGTGATGAGTATAATGAGTTCGAGGCAGACCGCACGTAGTGATTAGATGTATCTTCAAACAGCATGCCAACCGGAGAAGGTTGATTATCCATTGGTATAGGTTGACATTCAATCTACAAGAAAAGGAACAACATCAATTGCAATCAGAAATAAGTTCGGTTACAATATTATTTTATCGGGCTAACCGAACTCATAGTTCGGTTGGTCAAGCAAGTTGACAACTAACCGAACTTTACGTACACTAAATCAAAAGTTTATTGTACGTAAGTTCGGTTAGGTAGTGGGTTGGTATGAAGTTTGCGAACTAACCGAACTCATGGACCCTAAAGTTCGGTTATATGATACTTTTATCGGTATAACCGAACTCAGATTTCGGTTTGCCAAGCAAGTTGAGGGCTAACCGAACTTTACGTACACTAATTCAATATTTTATTGTACGTAAGTTCGGTTAGGTAGTGGGTTTAGATGAAGTTTGCGAACCAACCGAACTTATGGACCCTAAGTTCGGTTATATGATTATTTTTCTGGAAAACCGAACTCATAGTTCGGTTTGACGGTAAGTTCACAACTAACCGAACTTTACGTACACTAAATCAAAATTTTATTGGACGTAAGTTCGGTTAGATTAAGGGTTGGTACGAAGTTTGCGAACCAACCGAACTTTATACACTAATGTGAAATATTATTTTACGTAAGTTCGGTTAGCTATTGGTTGCGAACTAACCGAACTCATAGACCCTTAAGTTCGGTTACATTTCGACTAAACCGAACATATAAGTAATCCTATTTATAGAGTTCGGTTACTACTCCGTTAACCGAACTACAAAAACCTCCATTAATGGAGAGTTCGGTAACTCCGCGTGTTTAGAAAAAGTAACTTAGAACTACACTTTCGGATGAGTTCGGTTACATGTTCTTCACACAAGGTAACCGAACAAGCACAAATCTACTCTAAAAATTCACATTTTTTTGAAAATTTGAACCAATTCAACCAACATTACCTAAGTTTAGAGCATACCAGGTACCCAAATAGTCTTCCTCCAGGTTGTGGTTGGTAAAATCCATCGTTCTCATCTTGAGATTGGCTTTGGGGAAGAATACATTCACCATCTAAGAAATTATCCATATCCAGGATCATTGTGAAGATTGACATATACTCTAGGAGATGAAGGAGATGTAGATTCGGATGAGCTATCATCAATTGAATCATCACTTGAGTAGTCTAGATTAGTGAACTCAAAATTTTTTTTTATTTTCCATGGTTTTGTTCTTCAACTTCTCAAACTTCTCTCTCTCAATAATTCTACTTCTTTTTAAAAATCTGATTTTTTAAATCTCTAATCTTTATTCAAAATAATTTCACTAATCACACTAACTAATCATTAACCAAATATAATCAGAGGGTAGTTTTGGTATTAATATAAATATTTAGATAAGGGGTGACCTAGAATTACTTCTAATGTCTTACCCAAAATAAAACAATGGTCCCCCCAAAAAAAGGCTGGTCCCCAAAAAACCTAGAATTTCCTTGACTTCTAAAATTTGAAAGCAATTTACCAGTGACATCCAAACAAAACAGCCCATCCAGTGATACCCAAACAAAACAGCCCATCCAGTGATACCCAAACAAAACAGCCCATTGAAAATCTTCATAAAAGATGCAACTTTCCGGAAATATTTGCTAAAATAGGATTACAAACCTCGAAAATTCCCCCCTTCCTCCATGGAAATATTTACGGGCGGAAAAAACATTTTCATTCAAGGGTATTCTCAATAAATCTTCATTTCCCCCTAACTTTCTCTCTTCACTTTCACTCTCATCACTACTAACACCAAAGTGAAGAAGTTCTTACAGTGGTTCTGCTACATCAAATTTCACACTAAACCTTCTATCACATAACTGTTCAGGTAAGCTTCCCCTCTACATTTCAAGATTCTTAAACATTTTTTTTCTCTTTTCTTTTTTCTTTTGGAGGATTTTCAGAAACCCCATTTATTTCTTCAAAGTTAGGGTTTCATAGTTGAATTGAACTTATGATTAGTTAGTATTTGAAATCTGATTGTTAAATAGTTCCAATCTTTTGTCCTTCAGTGAAAATTTTGTTAGATTTGCAGTTTAGGAGAAATCTCCATCTCTTAATAGTTAGGGTTTCATATGTGAATTGAACTTAGAAGTATTTGATATGTGATTTTCCAATAGCTCGAGTCTGTTGCGCTTAAATGTTAGGGTTTAATACACTAAACATTTCAGGTTATGTCTATGTCAGTCAATACTGTTCTTCATTGCAGGACGACGACCTTGGTGTCTGATATTTGAGCATTGTTGGTCAATTGTGCTTGGAAATTGACATGTATGATTGATTTTATGTATGGTAGGATGGGGGATGACGGTGAAGAGGGCCAATCAGCTAGAAAAGTTAGAGGACCGACGACATTGAGGTTTCTGGATAATCTAAGGCCAGGAGAGAGGTTTCAAGTTGAATCATGGCTTAATGCACCAGTCGGACCAAACTCTAGTTACATGTCTACTTACATTAGCCACCTAGCTAAAGACGGCAACAACTTACCATTGACAATACATCATTGGACTCAGATGCCGGCTGCGTCCGTTCTGAAAGCTATGTTGGAAGTTAAGGTAAACCGGAATTTGTAAAGATTGTTTAGCGTTTGAGTGCTCCCGGATTATTATTACTTGATAGTTATGTTTTTTATGTTTTCGTTGTCAGAAAGTATTCGACTGCCCGGATGATCTGAATGATTGGATTAGGGCTAAGCTGCAAGATAGGTGGAGGAATCACAAACATTTTGTTAAAAAAGAAGGATTCTATAAGTACAGTACCCAGGAAGAACGTCTTGCTAATCGACCCATGGATGTTGTTGAGAGCCAGTGGGGACCGTTGGTTGAGTATTGGCAAAATCCTAAACAAGAAGTAAGCTTTAAAATTATTAAGCATTCTTTAAAGCTTGTATGTGTGAATGAAAAGGTTAATATAAATTGTATTCAATTGTTTAGGCGTTTAGTGCTAAGATGAGAGCAATCAAGTCTAAACAAACGGTTCACCAAAGTACCGGCTCCAAATCACATGTGAAATATGCAGCAGAGGTAAGTAATATGTGTAATCCATCAATTGGTAAGGTTTTCTTATGTTATATACAACTGTCAGCTGATAGCATGAACCCTTGTTTACAGTTAGAAGCTAAGCTTAAAAGACCCCCTACAGCTCAGGAGATATACGATGCTACCCATGCGAAACGAAAGGTAACAAATGCACCTGTTGAGATGTCTGATGGGGCCTGTTTGGTGACAGATTATTTATTTCTGAATCTGTTTTTTTCCATTTTTATATTTAAAATTTTGGAAGTTTTACATATATCAGTTGGCACTTCATTTAATTACAAAAATGATATATCTGTAGAAGCCAATGGTGGCCTTTGAACAAAAAACAAGCCAACAAACCTCTGAGAACTCTTCGAACGGACAAAATGATGCAATTGTGCAACATGCTGGACAGGATTTTATGGTATCTTCTTCCCTTTGGATTTTGTTTTTCATTTCCTTGATTGCTGTTTCTATGTGTCCTTTCCTACAAAAGAACCTATTCGTCTGGGAATGCTTGCTAACTCTGCACACTACTACTTCATATTTGGTAGTCGTCTCCTGTTTATGTCTCTCTCGTAGCCCTTTGAGTTCCATGAGATTTGATTCTTTTTGTACATTTTACACAGTCTCCTGTTTCTTCATCAAAGGAAATGAAGATGAGTGCAAAACTATCTGGTTCTCGGGAAAGAAACACAGTTTCTACAAATAAACATGAGTACCGGCTTCGCTCAAGATCTAAATCTGTTCCAACCAGTCCTGTTCCTCTGGTCCAGGAATATGTTACAGAAGACAGTGATGATAGCATGCAAGCTGAGTCAGATGAATCCCTTGAAGGTTTTGGATCTGATAGTACTCCTATCACAAAACTGTCAAGGTATACTCCCCCCTCAGCCCCTCTAGATTTGAAGATTTTATTTTTATAGTGAATTGAACTTAAAATAATTTAGTAAGTGATCACATTTCAGGTTATGTCTGTGTTAATAATAATGTTTTTGACTGCACGATCACCTTGGTGTATTACATTGTGCTACAGATTAACGCGTACAATTGATTTTATGCATTTTAGGATGGCGGATGGAAACCAACGAGCAAGAAAAGTTAGAGGATTGAAGTTTTTGGATACTCTACGACCAGGACAGAGACTTCAGGTTCAATCTTGGCTTAATTCACCCGTTGGACCAAATTCTACCTCTTTGGCTACATACATTAGCCACCTAGCTAAAGATGGCAACAACTTACCATTGACAATACGACATTGGACTCAGATGCCGGCTGCGTCCGTTCTGAAAGCTATGTTGGAAGTTAAGGTAAATGGTATTTTGTTAAGATTGTTTAGCATTTGAGTGCTCCCGGATTATTATTACTTGATTGTTATGTTTTTTTTTGTCTTGTCAGAAAGTATTTGACTGCCCGGATGATCTGAATGATTGGATTAGAGCTAAGCTGCAAGATAGGTGGAAGTATCACAAACATGCTGTAAAAAAAGAAGGATTCTATAAGTACACTACCCAGGAAGAACGTCTTGCTAATCGACCCAAGGATGTTGTTGAGAGCCAGTGGGGACCGTTGGTTGAGTATTGGCAAAATCCTAAACAAGAAGTAAGCTTTAAAATAATTGAGCATTCCTAGAAGCTTGTATGTGTGAATGAAAAGGTTAATATAAATTGTATTCAATTGTTTAGGCGTTAAGTGCTATGATGAGAGCAATCAAGGCTAAACAAACGGTGCACCAAAGGACCGGCTCCAAATCACATGTGAAATATGCAGCAGAGGTAAGTTCTATGTGTAATCCATCAATTGGTAAGGTTTTCGTATGTTATACACAACTGGAAACTGATAGCATGAACCCTCGTTTACAGTTAGAAGCTAAGCTTAAAAGACCCCCTACAGCTCAGGAGATATACGATGCTACCCATGCAAAACGGAAGGTAATAATGGACCCGTTCCTAATTTTCAAATATCTGCTCAAACTTCGCTCAATTACGAGAGTGATATATCTGTAGGGGCAAGTGAATGCCATAGAAAACAAGGCAAGCCAACATTGCTCTGGAGACTCTTCTAGCAGACAAAATGATGCAATCTCGTAACTTATGGAACATGATTTTATGATATGTTCTTCCGTTCAAATTGTTTTATGATATCTGTCGTTTCCCGTCTGTGCCACGTTGCCTTCCAAAGTACCTATCTTCTGGGAGTGGTTACTGTCTACCGATTCTGTACAGTACTATAGTATATACTGGTCTATGCTTCTCCCATATCCCTTTGAGTTTCATGAGATCTGATTCTTTGTGTTCATTTTACAGTCTCCCGTTTCTTCGAAAAAGATGAAGATGAGTGCAAAAGCTTCTGGCTCTTGGGAAATAAACACAATTTCTAGAAATAAACCTGTGCACCTGCCTCTATCAAGATGTAACTCTATTTCGACCAGTCCTGTTCTCCTGATCCAGGAATGTGTTACAGAAGATGATGAGGATAACATGCAGTCTAAATCAGATGAATCCAAAGACAGCAAGGATAACATGCAAGCAGAGTCAGATGAATTTGAAGACAACGAGGATAACATGCAAGCAGAGTTGGATGAATCCGGGGAAGGTTTTGGGTCTGTTGGTGAACCTGTTGAAGCTACAAGGACGACATCCTCTGCTGAACCTGTTGAAGCTGTAAAGACGACATCCTACGCTATGAATGTTGTCTCCAATTTGGTGTCTATTTCCACTCCTAAGGATATCTCTGCTCCCTGTGTTGGGTCCACAAGTGTTTCTGGTCGAGGGAGTGATGAAGAATTTGAGTTTATTGACAACTTCAAAATCCCAAAAGAATATGCAGTTTTGTATAAAAAGATCTTTGATAAGTATGGGCATATGGCGACAAAGAAAGTCATCAAGTCAAATGATACTGTATTAGTAGCATGTGTTACTAGCTTGTTGAAGATTATCTCTACAATGGAAACTGCGCGGGGTTCGGATTTAAGTGATGCGCTGCTGGAAAGTTGGGACGGAGACATCGAAGATGTTGAGAACTTGGGATTCAATATTAAATGGCTTCGAAATAAGTTTGATGAAGTTAAGAACAATTGGAAGTCTTCATCCGGGTTGCGTAAAGAAGTTGAAATCAATGAAAAAAATTTGGATGCGAAGCAGGTTAAACATGCAAGTCTCTTGGCAAGAAAAGAAGAACTTCAGCGAGAAACTTCAAAGGTCATTATTGAGATTAGAAGAGCTGAAGCGGAGATTGCATCCGAGAAAAAAGCTATTCAAGAAAAATTGGCTCCAGAATGCAATTTCTTGAATGAACCTATTTTAGGGAAGCTGCTCAGTTGAATGCAACTGATTTGAACTGTTTTGGTGTGCATGAGTAGGTAGCTTTTGTAGTGTAGGGGTGTCTAAGTACTGGTTGCCTATTTTTGGTATATCTGGATTAACTGGAAAGCCCATTAAAGGCCATAATCCAGGCCTGAAAGTCCTAAAGCGATTCAGATTAGGAAAGGTTCTATTCTATTTCTGTAACAACTCTATTTTATTGTTCCTTTATATATATTCATATCCCTCTGTCAGGAAAAGGGAAAAAACCTCCCGCGTCTGTTCCAATTCCAATGGAACCCAGGAAATTACGACGTGAAGAAAATCCAGTTCGTCTGTGTTCTACTTATGCAAACGCTAGGAGGTCTGAAACTAGCAAGTCTAATAAACGGCGTAGAGATTCAAGAGATGAGGTATGTAGTTTTTTTTGTATGAATTTGAAATTTGTGAATTGTGGGGTTTTGTTTCATTGTTTAGTCTTTAGCTGAGATTAATTTTTTTGAAGGTATTTGTAGTGACGTTGCATCATTACCTTTAAACTTTGAGCAGGATTGCCGAAAGTTTATATAGTTTTAGGGTGGCATTGGTTAGTTTTTAGGGTAACATCCTGAAGGTGTAGGGTGGAACTGTCAAAAGTTTGTTCAGTTTCAGGGTGACATCCTAAACGTGTAGGGTGGAACTGAGAAGGCAACCTTAAGGAGAAATTAGCCTGATACATAACGTTAAGGGTGGAACTTTGATAACTAAATTGAGAAATTAGCCTGATACATAACCTTAAGGATAAGGCAACACTCCGTTGCCTTTGCAGTTCCACCCTACATAACCTTAAGGAGAAGGCAACACTCCGTACTGCTTGAGTTCCTACTTTGCTAGTACATACACCACACAAACATAATAAATAAAGTCTGAAGCCCGAAACACTAGGATGTATGGGGCATAAAAAACTCAAATCTGGGGCCTTACAGGCTGCAGTACCTCTTGCGCATGGTTCTGCATAGGTTCCAAGTATTGTACTAAGGGCTGAAGCCTAAAACACTTGGATGTACGAGGCATTAAATACATAAAATTTTGGGGTCCTACAAGCTGCAATATATCTTGCAGTACTGTTTAGGTTTCAGATATCATCCACAGAGATATTTAGTTTCGGTCTCATATTCGTGGTTCTGCAGTATCTTGAATTTATTTCCTGCATCTGAGATTTATTTTTTGAAGGTATTCGTGGTGTTAGGCGTTGCATCATTAGCTTTAAAGTTTGAGCAGGATTGTCGAAAGTTTATTTAGTTTTAGGGGGACATTGGTTAGTTTTCAGGTTAACATCCTGAAGGTGTAGGGTGGAACTGTCGAAAGTTTGTTTAGTTTTAGGGTGACAATTAAGTTATCAAACACAGAATTGGTGTTAGGGCATTAGCTGCTCCACTTCATAACTAACCTTTAGATACTACACAAGAGCCGGTGACATAAAACTTTTGAGTTCCAACTTTGCTAGTACATAACACCACACAAAGCATAATAAATAAGGGCTGAAGCCCAAAACACTTGGATGTATGGGGCAAGAAAAACTCAAAATTCTGGGGCCCTACAAGCTGCAGTACCTCTCGCACATCGGTACTGCTTAGATTCCAAGTACCGTACTAAGGGATGAAGCCTAAAACACATGGATGTGTGAGGCATGAAATACGCAAAATTTTGGGGTTCTACAAGCTGCAATACATCTTGCAGTACTGTTTAGATTTCAGATATCATACTGCGAAAGTTATTCAGTTTCGGCCTCATATTTGTGGGGTGTGCAGTACCTTGAATTTATTTCCTACATTGTTGTACAAATTGTTTTCTACTATTTCTTCTATTGCCAATAAATACTTCTGGTAGACTAATGTGTTTTTCAACGAAGTTCTAGCTCATAGTTGGGTTATATTCATACTCGACTTATATTTGTGCTGGCAAAAGATTGACTAGGCGGTCTCTCAGTCATGTGTTGGTTTCAGCATGTTTAAGCTGTCTCATATGTAGCTATGATCTTTTAATTTTTCTCAATAGTTCACTCTTCAAAAATCTTTGCTTGATGCTCTTACTTTGACCCATTTTCATACTTCCGTTTTTCTTGATTTCAGGGTGTCCGGCATAGGTCTCATCCTTTAGACTTGGGCAAATTTCCTTCCTGGGATTTCCCTGTTACTGTTGGCGGCAAAAAAATTCGTTATGTTGATATCCATAGTCCGGATGATAAGCACGTTATTGGTCTACCCCTTGGATCGGATGTTCCGAAAGTAAGAATTTACTTATTGGTTTTTGCATTTCCACGGTACAGTACTTGCTTTCTCTCTAGAAGCTCAACTTTCTTGTCATTTTTCAGGTGATTGCTGACAACTACAAAGGCTTGTTGCGTATGGTGAGTGGCATGAGAAATATCATTACTGACACAATTCAAGAATCAGACCGATACAAGAACGTTGCTGCTCTTCGTTCGGGCGAAGTGAACTACTACCGTCGAGAATATAGCAAATTGTTGTCTACGGTGGGTGGTGGTAAACTTGAACTTGAACATGTGCTTTCATCAGGACCCAAGACTGCCCAGGAATCCTATACAAAAGAGAAGGAGAACGACAGACCCCTAGATATTGGGAACGCCTCACAAGGCAAGGGTGTAGTGGACATAAGAAATCTGTCATCATCTCCTGAAGTGGAAACTAGGTTAATTGACTCACTTGAATCGGGTGAGATTACAGATGAACCTATGGAAGTTACAAGTAAGACGTCCTCGTCTGACTGCCTGACTCCTGACTCCACTGCGTTAACTGTTGATACGATGGAAGGGTTTGAATTATTGGTCAACTGCAAGCTCCCAGTAGAGTATGCAAATTTGTATAAGAAGATATATGAAAAGTATGGGCATATGGCGACTAAAAAAGTCGTCAAGTTCAATGATGATATCTTACTCACATGCGTGACTAGCTTATTGAAGATCATCTCGTCGATGGAAACTGTGCGGGGTGTGGAATTGAGTGAAGCATTACTGGAGACATGGGATGGACATATCAAAGATGCAGAGGCCTTGCAATTTAATGTTAAATGGCTTCGTGAAAGATTTAATCTACTTAACAACCAGTGGAAGTCATCATTTGAGATATATAAAGATGTTGAAAGCCATGAACAAGTACTCGACGCAGTGCAGGGGAATTATGTCAGCCTCTGGACTAGAAAAGACAAACTGGATGCTGAATTTTCCGACGTAAAGATTCAGATAAAGAAAGCTGAAGCGACCATTTCATCTGAACGAGAAGCTATTCATGATAATATAGCTCGGAAATTCATTTTTCACGATGAACTTGTTCTAGGAAAATTTCTAAGTTGAATATGTACTTTCTGGCTGGGTATAAAAATTGTGTACATCAAATATGTAATGGTTTCAGTAAAATGTATTCCCGAATCTAGTTAGTTTCCGATATCGGATTCAGACGAACTGAATGCCCCAATGCTATTATTGAACATAGCTATATCAAATCAAATTGAAAAATCCAACACCATAGAATGGGGCATTTTTTTTTTGAAGCATGCATATTATTAAAAGGAAATTAGATTACAATTTGTCGTGGGTATGTGGAACCCTTTCGAGTCTGAAATAAAATGTGGCTAATAAAAAATGGGATTGTCTGGTCCCATATTTTGGTTGAAGAATTTCCTGTTTGGCTTCCATCTACTACATGATTGGCCATTCCGTCGGCTGCTTGATTTCCTTCCCTGTAGTTGTGTTGAATAGCAGCCTGCGGGATCTGTCGAAGTCTACTTTTTAATTATTTCTTCAATCATTCCTGCTATGTGCCAAGGTGGAGGGTAGAGGAAGTGATGAAACGCAGAAGGTTCTCTGAGTCTGTTTCAAAGAGAACTCTTGGCCATTGCCTTTCTGTTGTTGTTCTTGAGGCCAATAGCAGAGCCCAAGTTTCCGCAGTTAATGCAGTCGTAATTCCCAGTGGTCGAGCCAGAGCTATTAAAATTTTTGCGTCGGAGTCTCTGCAAATGAACCCCGCCCCTGCAAAACCCGTGTTAATCTTAATCCAGTTGATGTTCGGAGTGGACCATCCCACTGATATTGTTGAAATCCTTTTATCTCTTATTGGGTGGTTAAATATCGGTGTATCTCCTGGAATGATTGGTGGTGAAGAGTGTATAGCCCCGTAGTATTCTTGTTGCAGCTTTTGCGCCCAGGCTAGGATCTCTTCTGAAGTTGTTTGCTTTTGTTGGTATATTAGATCATTCCTAGTGACCATAAGGTCCAAAATAAGAAACAAAAGGAGATTGCGAGATGTTGATCTTTGGTTGTTGAAGGATTTGAGATATGGATGTTTGAGGTGTTAAGGTGAAAGTTAGGGGGGGTTGGAGGTTGGTGAACTTGTAAATTGGTTGAATAAGGTGTTATATGAATTGGTTGCCGTTGGACAATGAATTAGAAGGTGACTTGCCGATTCTGGATCCATGTTACATCTCGGAAAAATGTCTGAGTTGGTCAAATGGATGTGATGTAGGAGAGAGAAGGTTGGTAGTCTTTCATGGATGTCTTTCCACAAGAAAAGACGAATTTTTGGTGGACATGGTGAAGTCCATAGAAATTGGTAGGTGGTAGAGTGGTTTGAGTTGGTTGATCTTGGGTTAGACATTTGTATCCTGAAGAGGTAGTGTAGTTTCCAGATTTTGAGTGTGGTCAGATAATTTTATCTTGGGGGCTATTTTGGGGAAGGTGGATGTTTATGATTTTTTTGGATTATAGGATTGAGTAAGGTGCTTAATTTTTCATGATTCCAGGAATGGGATCATGGGTCGATGATATCTGCTACAGTTCGGATTGGTTATCAATGTGCTGGATCTAGATTTGTTGAATAAGGAATCCAATTGGCTTCTATTGGGGTTGATATTACATTTCCTATACAATGAAAAATTAGATGTTGCATGGTAGGGACAATTGAAGCCAATTGTCTCCATTGAGGACTGGCGGAGGAGGGTATATATTGAATGCCTTGTATAATTGGTTGTTGATCAAGATACTTTGCATTGAATAGACATCCCATGAGATAGAGTTAGGTTGTTCATGTAGATTCAGATTCTCTTCATGAGAAGTGCCTTGTTATGATCACTGCTCTTTCTTATTCCTAATCCTCCTTCAGATAATGGTTTTGTTACCTTGTCCCATCCTATAGGGTGGAGTTTTCTAGTTGTTCAGTCGTGTCCCTAGAAAAAATCCCTGGTTATACGATCTATTTGTTTGTGGATATTGCTGGGTAGGTTTGTGTTTGCAAGATGTGATTTGATGTGGGAATTAGGGAGGTTTTGATTAGGATGAGTCTTCCATCCGGAGTTAGGCATTTTGTCATCCATCCTTTAGCTTTTCGAGCTAATCTCTGTAAGAGGGGAGCAAAGATTTTAATGGATGTCCTTAGGTGTTTGAATAGGACTCCCGAGATAGGTTGGAGGTTGATGTAAACGGCATATTGAAGAATTGTTGAAGCTCGTTTATTTTGATTGGGTCTAGGTTTGGATGATGGATGATTAATGATTTGGTGGTATTGATTACTTGTCTTGCAGAAGTGCTATAGGAGTGGTATTGATTACTTGTCCTGCGACTACATCAGCAACCGGCAAGGGACTCCTAACAACAATCG
>JAJJWW010001399.1:0-94973 GCA_023531295.1 Papaver armeniacum
ACCATACCCATTAGCTTTCAGCTGCCATTCCCAATCCTCAACTCTGATGCAAACTACGGCTCTCAACCGCTTCTTTGATCGCTAACTTTCTACGCCTAGTGAAGGTGCCTGCACATCTAGTCTTTCAAGATGCTTCGTGATCATCTTGCAACTCCAACGAACCTAAAGCTAGCCTCCACCTGTGAATAACACCACCAGCACCTTAGAAGAATCACCAGCTCAATGAATCCACAAACAAAACACCATTTAAGCCATCTCATCCCATCGCCAACACCACCATTTTTTGTCGCTCATAACACCCTCTCACATCATTTGTTGTGACAGATGTCTCACCAACACAAACTAAGATCGATTTCCTTCTTTGATTCGACTACGGCAAACCCATGGTAGGTGACTCTCCATTCCTTTCCTTATACCAAAGAATCATCCACCATCACCAACCAAATGCCAAACCCGCATAACCCTTAAGTCACGGTAAGCGACCACAATTATTACAACAAATCCAACTCCAATCCATTGGTTCAATCTGAATGGCTGTCCATTACCCATTTAATTCCTTCCATCTTGCAAAATCAATATCACACAAAGTCTCTAATTATCAATATCCTCTCTCATTTCAAACACAACCCTTGAATTTCCTCAAGCTCGTCAATTTAATCACCATTTAACTTCGGTTCTTCATCCCTTTCGCAAACCCTACCGATTCATTTCGACTTCAAATTCCATTTTTATAAATCCATTTTCGCCTTGTCTCTTGGTAATCACCACTTAAGCACAAATGCTTGCGTTCCTTCTCCTAATTTGCCTCTTCCATTTTCGATCCCTAATTTCACATCATCTCCTTCAATCAACGATGATTTGTCTGATAATTAGCTAAAACCCATCGATCTCTTCCATTTCTACCTTCTCTGATGTTCTTGATCTTGCCAAACAACCCTCAATCCTTCCTTCTCGATCTCTATTTCCTTTAACCGCCGATGTTCTCGATTCATGGCTAATGTTCTATTTCTCTCCGGTTAAGGTGCAAATGATTGAGTAAAGATAACTCTCGATTTGGGATTCGACGGATACTCACACCCAATATAATTACACCTCTAATAAGTGATAAAGGATACCCCAATGACAACCCCTTAACCTTGGCTCCACCGTGTTTAATACTCCTCCAAATAGAGTTGTCCAAGCTTCTGACTAGGCTCCCGGATATTAGTTCCCCATGAGATGACAATTTTGTCCTTTTTAGCTCTAAATGATTCCAAAACACCTATAAAACTCAAATTCACACATAAGATACATAATTCACAAGATAACTCGCAAAGAAAGCATAAATACTAGATGTAAAATTAGGTGTTTTAGACACGTATCATCCATGGAAGTCAATGTAATGACCCGTCCCTCCACCGATATTGTCCCCACTCGAGCCATTGCCCGGTTGTCTGACGTGTGGGGGTTTTCAACGCTGTCATATCTGCGGTAATACAACAACGAACTTCCTGGATGGTCACCCATCCCTGGATTGCTCCCGCCCGAGCACGCTTAACTGCAGAGTTTTGTGCCACCTCTGGAGCCAATTGTGCTGAAAAGACCTCGGCTTAATGTAGACGTTGCTTGTCTCTCGTGAAGCAATGATGTCGGCATAATCCCCGACAGATACTCCCCCACCCTAGGACAAGTGAACGACCCCTAGTTGTATCCAAACTAACACCGATATTGTTCCCACTTACCCACTCGCGGTTATCCGAGCAGTGTGGGATTTTAGCGGCACTCTCGTGGTTATCCACATACAGCTGCCGAGAGGTCACCCATCCCATGAATACTCCCATCGAGCACGCTTAACCGAGAAGTTTTTCCCACAACTCAATCAAGTGTACTCATCGAGGCCTCAGGTGTTAGGAAAGGACAAACCATTACTTATATTCCATTTGGCCAACCACTGCCGAATATCTGAGTATTACAATACCACCACCTTAAATTTAATGTCAGTCCTCAATACAAAATATACAAACCCGATTTTCGATGTTTCCTACCCCTCATGAGAATCCACTGATAAGCCCACGTCCGGTGTACCTTCTAATTCCTGAGATAAACTGCCAACTTTGTTACCATCTGAAAACTGTTAGAGGCATTCGACGGTGAGACCCTTATCCCCATACCTTTTTATTATTTGTACGGAAGTTTTCTCTAGACTCCTTCTAACTCATGAAGAAAAAGAAACTACTTCATGGGGTTAAATTACCCCCAAAAATTTCCCTATCTCACCTTCTTTTAGATGATTGTCAAATTTTTCATTAAATACGACGAGTGAATGTAAAGATCTCTTCTGATATTAACTTACCAGTCCATGCCTCATGTTGATCCAATTTTAAGTAAATAATGAGTCTTTTTAGCAAGAATGTACGCCCAAATAAACAAATAATGATGTCGAAGTCTCTAAAAAGTAAAACATATTAACCTAAAATATTCATATCTTGGGATACCTTTTTCATAGACATATCAAAAAAATTAAAACTTTTGAGTTTATTCTTGAAAAGATGGAATCACAAATCTCAAGGATGGAAAAGCAAGGTCTTCCTCAAACGGGTAAATGGTTCTTAATAAATCGGTGGTAGCTAGTATGGCCTCTTATCGGATGGGTTTCTTTATTTTACCTAAGAAAATAATAAATAAGATAATTGCAATCCAAATATACTTACGGTGTGGAATTGAGCCTAACACAAAAGGTTATTATCATAAATCGTAAAATGTGTACAAACCAATGAGTAACGGAGGTCTAGGTTTTTGATGCACATAATTTGATCCAAATTTTAGCAAAATTAGCATGGAGACTAATAAATAACATAACCAAACTCTCTATGGGCAAAAATCTAAAACCCATGTACTTTAGAAACAAATCACCCCTTAGAGCTAAACCTCCATGAACATCCATTCAGTAAATACACCTCATCCCTACCTAACCAAACTCTATGGATGTTCATGGAGGTTTAGCTCTAATTTTGCTAATTTCCCAAAATCAATTGCTAATAAAATTTGTAAAATACACCTCTTTTTGGATAAGGATCATAATCTTAAACAAGACAACCTATGATGAAACTTACAAAACTGAGTATTTTTCGATCAAGTCTATGTATGAAAAGCTAAATGAACATAGTATAAATACTTATAACCAAAGTCTCGATGATGCCTTACTGAAATCTCTTTGGAAATTAGATGTCTCTAGAATCAAACCGTTTTATGGAAATGCCTTCATAATGTGTAAACTATCTACAAACACCAAACTAAAAGGAATTATAAAGGACATTAATCCAATTTGTACCTTGTAATGAACAAGAGGAAACATTAGAACATTTTTCCATTGTTTTTTTTTTTTTTGCTAAATGGAATCAAGGTCCTGTTTAGGTTATCCATAATTTTGATAGCTCAAGAAAAATAATTGATATTTGTAAAGAGTGGTTCAAACCCAAACTCAGTAATATCCTAGAACTTGTAGCCACAAAAAAAATATGGTTCATATTGAAAGATTGGTGCATTAAGGCATTACAAGCGAATTACTCAAACCCTAAAAGCTAGAAAATAAATCCAAAGACACACAAACTTTTCTTGTACTAGAAAGGATAAAACAGATATAAAGAATATTAGAAAGAAAACAAGTATAGATTGTAATTCCTGGACTCCACCGATAAAAATAAAAAAGATAAATATAGATAGTGCATGGGTAGAATAATCTTCAAAGCTATGTTGTAATTTTGAGATACGACGCAGTACCTCAAGGGGGAAAAGAAAGAACGACGCAAGAAAGTTCAGATCCACAATAGAGCGAGAAGCTCTACGGTTTTACAAGCAAGATCATAAGGGGAGGAAGCATTCAACCACTCCGTATTGAAGGAGATTGTGAATTATTAATCAAGTATCAAAGATCAGGACATCGGACATAGGTAATGGACAATCATAGCAATTTTAGATGAAGTAATCCAGTAAGTTTTTCTCAGAGAATTTTTAGGTTTTTTTTGTTCCTAGAACCGAAATGAAGTGGCAGAGCTCTTGCCAAAAAAGCGAAACACTTTTCTTATGATTTTGAATGAAATGTCATTCCCCCTTGTTGTATTAAAGGAAAATTTCTAGTAGATAAATCTAATATCCAGGTGCATTTATCAGGATTAGATACTTCTACTTAAGATGTAATTGAAACCTAGCTATTTTTTTTAGTCTTTTTGAATGAATTTTTACTTTAAAAAAAAAAATGGAAATGTTAATATTTGTTTCATGGTGAGATATTGTTTTTCGATTTCTTGGGTGTTCGGTCTTAGTCGTCCCCTCTTTAGGAGTGTTGTGATGTGCTTTATAAGATGTGTCATCCTTCATTTATAACATATGTATCCGTTTGCATCATTGAGCTTTCCAAATTAAACTTCACTCAAAGTCCAATCCCTTGGTGTTTGCACATTGAAGCTTCTCTTTTGTTGCTTGCTTGATAGATTTCGATATAAACGAGAAATGGTATAACCGAAAGACCTTCAGATTCGATACATTAAGGAGGCACAATATACCTAGTACTAACGAGATTTTCTTACATTACCTTTCTTTACAAAAGGGTTAATGCAAGCTCCTGCTTTTTACTCTAGTATGAGATTATCACAGATTATAATTTACAAGATGAGAAAGAAAGTCATCATAAATATGAATCAATCGAGAAAAAAAGATTTGTAAGATCACCAATGTTATTGGTAGTCACACAATATAACACTAAAGGCATTAAGGGCCATTTCTGTGTAAGATAACAAAAGGCCATTTAGGCACATGGGCATGACAACTCGAGGCATCCACTAGATGTATAATCTCACATCGGTTGTTAATGGAAAAATAAAATTTTTGGGAAGGATTTTCTTTTCAAGAAGAGTATATGTACTATGAATTTTTTTTTTTTTGAAAGCGTTAGATTTTATTAAGATTAGACGAAATTACACGGGGTACTTTGTACCTACAAAGACTTGCCATTACAATAGGTGTTAATATACGATGGTGTTATGATCCCAGATGGTTATAGATAGGTTTGGTAATGGCTGTCATCCACGCGGCTTTGTTTCCGCTAAAGTCGTCTCCTATCGCCTTAAGCTTCAAATAGAATTAACCTACGGTGAAGTGTCGCTATCATATTGATTAAGTACCAAGGTAGTTGGTTGTTGAGTTTAAATCGCATAAGTTTTTCCGAATCCGTTCTTGTCGCTGATATGCATGGCCCAAGTTTTTGGCGGTGAGAAATGGTGGTTATCCCTGTGAGGTTGTGCAATTTCTAAGATTGTGATAGCTTTATCGTTTCTGCATATGATTTCCTGCCAAGACCCGGATGGCCTCTAGCACTCCATCATGTTGATTTTGATCGATCTTGCATGAGGTTTGATCCATCCCACTAAAATTGTGGTTGAGAGTGGGATCATGTGCGCAAGATTTGTAGATAATTCTATACCAGGTAGCACCGGTGGGAGGTTGTGTTGGTCCCATGTATATTCCTACTGAAGTTTGATAGCCTTTTGCATTACGGTTGTTGGGTTTGTTTGTTTTTGGTTGTATACTACATCATTCCCAGCTAAAGCAAAGGGACGAGAAAAGAAAGCATAATGATGTAGTGGCTGTTAGTTTTTGTTTGAATGACTGTGGCTATAGTTGTTTCACGGTTTACGAATGAAGGTATGCCTTGAAGGGTGTTTTGTGGAGTGAACATTGGGAGGAAGGTTCACGAATCAGAGCGATCGAACAATAGTAGGATGTGTGTTCTTTCATTTCAGGATCTTACTTGTATTGGGGACATAGGTTTTAGTTGGTAAGGTGAATTAGGTTAAGGATTTGGAGGGTTGGTAGCCATTCATTAAGTGCTTTCCACAAGAAAAGCTGTATTTTTTGGTGGACAGGGTAGTGTCCAAAGGTAGTTGGATGGTGGTATGTACTATGAATAAAATGCGGTTCATATCCAAATTTTAAAAAATATCAAATAGCAAAAAAGTTTGGTACTTGGTAGTGTTCAACACATGTACTTTAAGGAGATGAAGATTCTCTTATTAAATCCCGAAGGGAACAATGAAAGAAATTAAAATTAAAAATAAAATTAAAATTAAGATGGAGGAAGAGGAATGACCTCGTACCTCTCTAGCTATCTTCGTCTTGTTATGAAAAAAGCTCTATCCAAGTACTTTGAGGAGATGTATATTCACTGTGAAATCTGAAGAAAGAAATTAAAATATAAAAATTAAATTAAAATTAAGATGGAGGTGTGGGGAATCAAACCTCGTACTCTCGCATAGAAAGCTTAGCGCTCTACCATATGAGCTACACCCCACTACCAACCTGAATTAACTGTGTAATTTGTTTCATTTGGTAATCCACTTTTGACCTTTATATCTTGTTATAATTTTAACTCCATCAAAGCAACCATACACCAAAGTCGCAACAACATTCAACAATTACAAGATGACAAAAATAAGCGGGTTTCCAAATAGTGATCAGTAATTACTCATCCTGGACCATTTCACAACTCAATACACATCTACTGAACAAAATAATAGATGAAGATCTATTCTGAGAAATGCGCCAAGATTAACATCCACACAATATGATTCACTATCGGCATGAGAAGTAACAGGTGACAAGAAATCAAGCAAGCTCTATTCTCCATCAATTGAAGAAAGTGCCCCCGGGTCGGATGGTTATACAAGTAAGTTTTTCCAAGTTTTCTCAGATACCACTCACACACAAATAATAGCTATGGTTCGGTTTTTTTAATTCTTTAAATATCCACCCCTCATAAACCACACAAACAAACGTTAATTCCAAAAGTGACCACCAACTAAACCATCTCCAATCGGACCTTTCAAACACTCAGAATGTACGACACAAAAATCATATCCAAAAATTCTAGTCAACCGCATTGACCCCTTCTCCTTTTCTAATAAGCCCGTATCGTAGCGCCTTCGTCCCTCAAAGCTCAATTCATGATAACATGCCCAATTGCGGGAGAGCTATTCCACTACACATCAAACCTTAGCCATCACAAGAACCCAAACTTGCTCTTAAACTAGATATCCAAAAAGCATATGATAGGCTGTATTTGTAGGTTTCATTAAAAAAAGCCTTCATAAATTAGGATTCCCGACAATTTTTGTGGACTATATCATGTTATGTATCAGCTCAGGTCACCTGCTCCATCAACATCATGGCACCCTCATGGTTTTATCACACCAACGAGAGCGGTAGAACAAGGTGATACTGCCATATCTTCATACATTTTCATTATTTGTGTCAAATTCTATCAACAAATCTTGCCATAAACCGAGAAGCCAAGCGGCTAGTTCCGAGGGTCTTAGATTATCATAAAAGCACCACCCATATTACATCTTATGTATGCGAGATGATCTCTTAATCACCTACAGAGCCTCCCAAGAGTAGCATCCACCAAGATACTTCAATCATATGGAACATCCAGGAAAAATAATCAACACATCCAAATCAACAATCATCCATCCAGATTCTTTGCAGACGGTTAACTAATCTACAACAATTTTACAACATACAAGCTCTTCAACTTCTTCATATATGTTGGGTCCAATTCAAAAAACGAGGAGAACATCCCGTCACATACTCTAACCTTTGCTTCAATGGTTGTAGCTCAGAAAGCTCAAGGATGGATGACAAAATACCTTGCACCTTCCTGGGATTTTTAAGGCACATGATTCTCGGTTAGAAAACTTCACCCTTTGGGATGGAAAAAAATCCACACATCGAGCAAGAAAAGGAGGACTAGACATCATGAAGTGTAGCCATCACAATAAAGCTTTGCTCATGAAAAGACTATGGAACATTCACGATCAACCATATTCCATCTGCACCGGTATCTACAAAGAGAAGTACCTCCAACATCAACCAATTTTTCAAGATGCAACTCCGACCCAGAAACGGTGACACACATGCTTATTCAATGTCATATCGCAATAGCGGCGTGGACCAACCTCTTAAATCGCATACCAACCAACCATCTTCAACATAACAACCAAACAATCGCCTTAAATCCTCAAATAACCATATTTCATCTTCTACAAGCTTCTATGATATAACCACAATCACATCTTTCTGTTTTCTTTTAAGGCGCTATGGACAACCAAAAATGAACTTGCTACAACCAATCCCAATATCATCAAGAAAACATCCAGGAAGAGCTCTAGCTCAGCAACAAAGAATTTGAATGGGCAAAAAAATCTCCCCACACGAGTTGCTACCGAGATCCAACTACAAGGATTGCAACAACCATCACAAGAACAACTACAATCATTCAAGTTGGATGGTCTAATCCATATTTAGGTTGGATAAAAATTGCACTGAGATGGGGCTGCTTAGAGGCTATCTAGGTATGGCGGGGCGGGATTCATTTGCGGGGACTCGAATGCACAAATAATTATAGCTCTTGCTACAACCTCTGGGTTTAACTCTCACGCTGATGGCAAAGACATGGGCAACCAGTAATAGAAATCGGAATAGCAATGGAAAGACAACGGCCAAGAGTGATAATTGAAACGGACTCCGAGAATCTCATGTGCTTTATCGGAACATCAACGTAAGCTCCTTGGTATATATCACAAATGATTCGCGAAATCAAACAAGGAATGCGCCGCATACCTTCACCTCCACATTCAACACAATTATAGAGAAGGAAACCAAGCGGTGATGGAATAGCAAACTTTGCGAATCAGACGAAGCGAAGAAGGAACTATTAGAGCAACGATATGAAATCAAATTCTCTTAAGTGATTCTACGGGTATTACTTTCCACAGTGTAATCTCTATTTAGTTCCTTTTAATATATACATGCTTCAAAAAAAATAAAAATCATAATGAGTTCAAAAGCGATTAAAATAAACTTTGATACAAGTATTCCACTAAAAACCCGATTCAAACAAATTAGATAACGGAAACGAATCAATCATCAAATAGCTAACAAAAAAAAGTGGTAATCGAATAAATGTCTTGTTTTGATGGATTTCAAATACCCTAATTGTCGATAAATCGATCTAAAACCCATCGGGGTCCATTAAGGATTTTGTTATATTACAAATTTACCTCATATATATTTATCTATAAAAATCAAAGATTATTAACGGAAATAAAAAAGAGAGAAGTCCAGTAAGGTTTCTCGAGATCGTGATTTTTTTCTTCAAAAAATACAATATCAAACGGAAGTCAAGTAAAGTTATACCCCTTTGTCATATCCAATACAACTTATTTTATTTTTTTCATAAAAAGGTAAACCTCATACATTAATGGCAAATCAACCGATTTGAGGTTCTAAAGCATTAAGGTAGTGATCATGAATCAATTCGGAACATCTCATAGTTATGGTGACTCCTGATTCAAGACCAATACTTCCCAATTTTAACCATTCAAAGATTTCTAAGGACAATAACGAGATCAAGACTAAGAGGCCAAATTTGTTTGAAAGAAAACAAATTTGCACTCTACAAAATTGCAATGATGGGATCTTTAAGATATCCAACCAAGGGTTTTCAATCTGACCAAGAGTTTTGAATCATGGTGACGAAGGGTTTTTCAATCAACCAAGGTTTCCTTGGTGGTTAGAAATGTGAGGGCAAAGGTTTTCCATCAACCAGGATTTTTGATCAGAAGATGAGAAAGCGATAACAAAATGGCAACCGGATTCTTGAACGGCCGAAATAGGTGAAATACGATAAGTGAATTGGATCTTGTAATCATATGTTTTTTCAGTTGATGATGTTCTTGAAGATCTGATGACCTTATGTTGTGATGATAGTTCTTGTTTCCGTTGATGATGGTGGTGCTATTCTTGATGCTATTGTAGTTGAAAAAACCTCCATAGAGAATCTGTCCTTCTAGTCATAATCATCCCCTTCATCTGATAGAAGATGAAAACAAGCAAATCCCCTCAAACAAAAAACCCATTTGAAAACGAAAATAAACCTAGTATTACAATGAAAAGATTTAGATCTAGAAGTTAAGAGAGCTTGGAACGATTAAGTGAAAGGAGATTACCAGGGTTTGGGTTATGATTTGCTCCCTATGAGCAAATCTGAGCAACCACTGTTTATAGGGTTTGCTCTCTATCTTAGAAGGAGAAAGAGAGATGATCATACAAAGGTTGGTGACTCAAGAGCCAAACACTCAAAGAAATTTCACTGTTAAACGAATTTCTCTCGAGTCCTTACGTGGGGGCTAAATATAATTTCGTCCATTAAAAATGAAACGACCTCTCATTTGAATGTGTACCATTCTTCTGTGCCTCTACGTTAAGCAGCCACAAATTATATTCTGATAGTGATAATTTGTTCATGGATCTTTATTCATCATAATAATGTATATGGCCAACATCATCATCGGCCTGTGCAACAAGTCCCTGGCTTAACTGGTTTGTAGTTCCAAATTAAATGCAAAGGTGGACCTGGTGGTGTTGGTTTAAAGGGTTATAGTTTAACTAGTACGACCGTTTCCACGGTGGAGGGGATCGTCGTTAAGAATGTGAAGATGGGTTTATCTCAAGGATTATTGCCCTGTCTAGAAAATGTGATATTTTAGACCCGTTTTAAAAATGTGATACTTTTCAGGTGTTTCGGAGAAAAAGTGATACTTTAAACTCCGTTTGGAAAAATGATAATTTTTCAAACGGGACGAAAGTATCATTTTTCCAAACGAGGCTGAAAATATCACTTTTCCAAACGGAGTGAAAATATCACTTTTCCCAAACGAGGATGTGAAAGTATCACTTTTTCCAAACGGAAAATTAGTCGATCCATAAACCAAAATATGGTTTGCATGATGTTGTTTATCAATTTCTGGAATTATGCCTAAAATGAAAGTATCGTTTTTCTTGAAGCGGAGGGAGTACATCGTTTTATTATTGCAACGGAAAATTAGTTGCATAAACCAAAATTTTGCTATATAAAATATTATGTATCATTTGTAGTGGTTTGCATAATGAATAATATATATTTAATTTTTTAAAATTGTGTCTAAAATGATAAATACCTCCGAATTTTCGTAAAAAACTCTAAATTTAATATTGTTGGGTAGAATTTTTATAACCTTTCCAAAGATAAAATTTGTAAAATTCCAAGGCACGGATTCTTAGGATATGTTATATTTAAACTTTCTTTCCAATTATAACCTGAAAGAAAAAGATAGAGATACGTTGGCGGTAATTGGACTAAAAGGAGGGATATTTTTTTTCGGGCGCTATTCATTTCCGATCTTTTTGTCCAATTGATCATCTTTGGTTTACAAAAAAAATGGTCATATAAAAGATCCTCCATTGCTTCTCGGTCGGCCAATAAAGGACAAGAAACAAGACACTTGGTTTAGAGTGTGCATTGTCAACGAGACCCGAACCAAAAACGGCTATGGAGAGAACTGAGCACTGGCATAGAACAACTTGACTAGACAGTCATGCTTCAAAAAAAAAAACAAAAAAGAAAGACGGTCTAGATTTGACTTACTGCAGAGAAAGTTAATAAAGCGAGAGAGATCATTATTGTGCTTAAACACTAAGACAATAGATATACTCAGTGTAGTTAATTTAGTCCATCTGGGCTAGATATCATTAAGTTTTTGGTTTCGTCAATGAAGCGAGACGATGTAAATTTCAGCGAGACGAGATTCTCGGGGCGATAAAATCGCCCAATGGTTTATCCTGGCCCGAGATTAATTTATGTCCCAGTCGAGATAAGGAAATTTTCAACAGAATAAAAACTCAGCATTTTGCCGAGAATGTTGCACGGACGCGACGCTGCAGACGGTGACATCGACGACTTGCCGACGCGGACACTGCAAATTTTTCAAAAAATTAGGACGCGGACACGTAAATACATATTTTATTTATATATTATCTCCCTTATAAAGCATAGCATGGACAATTTAGCCTAGATAAGAGAGGTTGAGGATGCATTGGGAAAGCTAAATCTATGGTTGTGGTTATTTTCATCATTATTATATCATTAATTTCTTAGAATAAATACTTAATTAATCTCTTATCATAAATGTCTTATAATTATCTTAATAAATATACTTTCATTAAATAAATATAATAAATTACTTAATTAATCTCTTATCATAAATGTCTTATAATTATCTTAATAAATATATTTTATTAAAATAAATATAATAAATTTGTTAATTAAGAAAAAATAATAACTTTAAAATTCTTCTTAACCAATTCCATTTTTCTAAATATATTTTTATTAAATAAATAATAATTATATTAATAATTATATCAATAGAAATTAGGGATAACCAGGGTGGTGTTTGAGAATGGTGATGCATGGAGCTCTGTGATTATGATAGTGATGGTGGTGGAAAAGGTAGTGGTAATGAATCATTCTCGTAGCGGTGGTGCGGGGTTCGGTCAGAGTGAAAAAATGTTTATTGTATGTGAATTTGGAACAAAAATAACATTCTTCGGAAGTTATAATTTGATTTTTTAAAGAGGTCTCACTACATGCTTCTCGGGGGTTTCTTCGAGACACATAATTCGGTCAACCATACGTAAAAACATAATAATTAAAAAATATGAAAAACAATTATCGGGTTATATAAAGCCAACAAAAGGGTTAAAATGACATAATCTTTTAATTTATTATGGACAATTGCGAGTGGTGATGCATGGAGCCGGTGACGATGGGGTTGGTGGAAAAGGTAGTGTTAATGAGTCGCTCGGTGGAAAGGTTGTGCAGGTTAGTGTAGTAGAAAAAATATTTATTCTATGTCGTTGGAACAAAAAATAACATTATTACTGGTTGTGGTTGATTTCTTGAGTGGTCCATTTCTCTCCCTGAAAGCTAAATCTGATTTGTATTAGTTTACATCATTATTGTATCATTAATTTTTATAATAAATACTTAATTAATCTCTTATCATAAGTGTCTTATAATTATCTTAATAAATATATTTTCATTAAAAAATAATAAATTTATTTAATTAAGAAACATAATAACTTTTACCAAATCTTTTTAACCAATTCCATTTTTCTAAATATATTTGTATTAAATACATAATAAATACATTAATAAATATATCAATAAATTGAGATAACCAGGTGTTTGAGAGTGGTGATGCATGGAGCAGTGGCGATAGTGATTGTGGTGGAGAAGGTAGTGGTAATGGAG
This sequence comes from Papaver armeniacum, assembly GCA_023531295.1. Classification (NCBI taxonomy): domain Eukaryota; kingdom Viridiplantae; phylum Streptophyta; class Magnoliopsida; order Ranunculales; family Papaveraceae; genus Papaver; species Papaver armeniacum. Next base: position 13,166 of record JAJJWW010001399.1, read on the forward strand.
TCGGTGGAGGAGTCTGATTCAAGGATCGTAGTGGGGAAAATGTTTATCAGTATGTCGTTAGAAGAAAAATAACATTATTCCACTGTGGTTGATTTTTTCAGTAGGTCCCACTACATGTTTCACCTTTGGTTTAGTTTCAACACATATTTTCGGTCAACCTAGCGTTTTCTCCGAAGAAACATAATAATTAAAAATATGAAAATCAATTATCAGTTCATATAAATCTAACATAAAAAAAAAAGGGTTAAATTGATATAACCTTTTTAAATATTATGGACAATGTCATATTTATTCTTGCAATAGATAAATCTAAGGTTGTAATTGTTTCTCACAAGTGATGATTAAAAATTTATCTAACGTCTAAATAACAATACTAATTTCGTTTGTCTTTCATAATAATAACCATTCTATTAATTTTTCAGTAGACGTTGCATAAAAATGATAATAATTAGATTATTCTATTAACAAATATTTTTATTAAACAATGACTAAATACAACCGATTAGCTAATATCTAAATTGTCCAACATTATTAAGTGATCGCCAATGGTCGTTGTGATGGTGGTAAAGGAAAAAACATTGTGGTGTGGTTGAAACGGTGACTTAAGCTATTTACGAAGCAACAAAATGGTGATGGTGTTTTTGTAGTCGTAAAGTATTGGTGACCAAATCTGAACAAGTGAGTAATTTCAAAGATCGCCTCACGTAGATTTCTTATTACATGATGAACGCTATTTTTGTTTAATAAGGATGGATAACATAGTCTATTATCATTAGGTCAAGTGGTTAACCATTTGACTACTAACTATATTTTATGCAGTAAATAATAACTCTACATTTATAAAAGATCAATGTAAAGAGATTGTTTGAGGTTTAAAGAATTGAAGATATATCTTTTTCGGTGAATAGGTTGCCATCTTGTAATGGCTCAACGCTTTTTATAATATAATGACTTGGATAAATGAATTAGTATTTATTTGTGCTATTCGGATTGTAAAAACATACGATGTAATATGTACCGTAGATTTCATTCTCGAGTTTAATCTTTTTGACCATTTTGGGACAAAATCAAGAAGGATCTTGACATTGTTAATAATGCATAACAATTATTTGTGGACTTAATGAGTTTCAGTGATGTAAAAAAATTTTATCTTTATAGTTCGGAGTTTTGTTTAGTAATGTTTTGGTCACTAAAATAAGGAGATGCAAAGGGCAACACGTTTCAAATTATTGATAATATTTTTTGGTCTTTGCAACTATGAAACATATCAAATATCATTGGTTTTGGGGAAGAGTAATATTTGATAGGAGTACCCAACTCGGGAAGAGGCATTATTTGTAGAATGTCAAACTATCAAACATATTTAGAAATGAATCATATATGAATACATGATAAAAGATTAGTAAACTGAGAATACAAATATATATTGATTTTCCTTCACTTTTGTAATGACAAAAAGTTATAATTAATAAAATATTGAATTTAATATCCATATGAAAATATTCCAGGCCGCTTTTATCGGTTAAGAGCTAGTTTATATATAATCATGTATTTATGTTAAAAGTCCAAGTATTTGACCCTAAAACAAAAAATGATGTTATATATGTATAAATTTGTAAAGAAAGAAGATATCGTTAGGTTTATACACGCCGAATGTCAAATAATCAGTCACTATTAAACACATAGCACAATCAAAATGCATTCTTAGATCAACTTATCAACTAAGGTATCGTGGATGTCATTTCCAATTACAAAATCTGAATAAAGACCTAAACGATGATCCAAATGTTTGTCTTTCTTCATTTGGTTAATAATAGCAAAAAATAAAGGAAAAAAATTTATGAAATGAAAAAAATGCGTGGGACACAGCGTCCTTTCATAATGGGCAAACCAGAACCAGACGCAGACGCCGCAAATTGGTGTGTCGGACACGCGTCGTGTCGAGCGTCCCATTCCCACGTGATCCGCGGTCCGCGATCGGGACGCGGACACGGCTCAGTTAAATGGGACGTCCGTACAGCCAGCTGAGATAGAGCTTATCTCAGCATACTTTTGGATGAAATAAGGATTGATTACAGGTGTATCCAGTTAGTTTAAATATGAGCCAGGCTTATTTTGATTGGTGATTGGTCCATTTCCTTAAAGGGTGAAGGTCCCATCCTAATCAAATCCTCCTTCGTTTTTTTTTTTTGTTTTTTTTCTGAAAGACCAAGTTCTGTCCTGTTGTACCATTTTAACTCAATTACGTGGTTATCATTTGGTTCTAATAAAAAAGAGACCAAAATATGAAATAATAATTATTAGGAATTCAAGCTTTTACGGTTAAAAGAATAAGTATGTGGTTCTGATCAACGGGAGTAACCTAGGTCTAGATCTATTACAATTGATGGGTGAAATTAAGATCCAACATCTAATATCTACTGGAATCACATCCGATATTGCACCGAGATTTGAAACTGATCTCCTGGACAAAGTTGTACCTAATGTCGGTCCTGGCCCGAGATAAACCAACGATATTCAATTACATTGGATATACTAGGCCATAACACAAATATATATAGAGAGAGAAAGTAGCTCACAACACTGCAAGATCGACTGGAGGATACTAATTCCAACGAATGGTTATCAAAAAATTCTTAACGTCTGAGCATTTAGACAAAACTAAAACCGTATACAACACGTAATAGGTCCCACAAAACCAGTGGGCCACTGCAGTCTCCCATGCGTTGTGTCTCTGCGGTTTTTAATTAAAAAACACGGTTTGTTTAGGGACGATTGAATGGTTATATACTTTTTATTATTTTTAATGCCAAAACAAGATGCAAAAACAAAAGCAAAATAATATGGAAAAATAGTAAAATCCTCACAAGTCCCACGATTTCTACAAAGAGAAAATGGGTCATTTGTCCAAAAAATTTAAAACACACGATAAAATGGACAGGTAAAAAATAAATAAGGGTGAAATAGTCAAAAAGAACACAAGGATGAAACTGGATTTCACCTCAGACTTATACTAAAAAATAGCAAGGATGAAATTGGATGCATCCTGTAAAATAAAAATAGAAAAAATATTTGAAAATGACAGATGAACGAAACTTACATCTCGCCTTTATTTTAAAATTTTTGTCCATTTAAACAATATCTTTTTAATTTTTGTTTATTTAAACAAGATCAAAACCTGTGTTGTCTTTTTTCACCCAAAATTGTTGATTTTGGTCTTTTTGACCATTTTGTGCTCTACAAAGCCCTTTATTCCATATAGTAGTACCTTGACTCAACGAGGATTTTTTAGTTTTATCCATGAACATTCGAAAGCGGAGATGATAAGTATGAATTATTAGGAGCAGTCTTTCACAAATCTGCAAAAAAAACTTCATGATCCCTATGGCGTAGGACTTCATACCGTTCAAGTTTGATAATATCTTTCAATTCCTCATCAAACCCATCCTTTAGAATATCCTTCCACCATTTGAGGTTGCCAATTTTTCCAAATAATCATATTCAATTTACTCAAACATCTTATCTTTAAGATCCCGTGTTTAATTTTTTTTTTTTACATTGATTCTAGATCTTGTTGTTAGAATCATCGTTAATCTATAAGGAATAAAATGCCTAAAATTTGGATCAATTTATTTAACTTTTTGATTGAATCGACTTTATCAAATATGTAAGCACATATATATGAAAACAACAATTTATTTTCTAACTCTACCATTTGTTTGAAACCAGGAATATTAAGCATGAAATGAGTATGGGTATGACAATATTATATTTACACTACGGGCACACTTCTTAGATGCCATGACCTTTTTTGTATTCACTAATGACACGCGATACAAACGGGAACCACCGGTCAGTATCAGAAAATGGGTTAGCAGCTCACCGTACGCAACTAAATGAAATTAATCCGGATGTTTTTAAAGCAATTTCCATTTAATTAATAATAAAGTTTATCCGAGTGATGATTGTAAAATAGTTCTGATTGAAGTTTAGTGATTATTTTTTGGGCAAGTTGGGACACCGAGTTTAGTGATTCTCCGCAAAATCATCAGAACATTTATGTCATCACCCATCTTTTGTATTATAATTAAGGAGAATATTTTTTGAAAATATCAGTTTCAAAACCATAAAGTATGGGAGTAATGATTTTCTAAATTATCCTCCCTAGTTTGAGGCTTATAATTTTTTTTTTTTGGCCTAAGGATTTCTTCATCTACCCAATAGAAAGGATAATGGGTTTCTAAAATGTTCTAAATACTAAATTACCCTTGACACAAACCATAATAATTATGTTTATCTATAACAAATACAAAACCTAAATCATTTCTGCTAATACTCTTTAATCAGAAACAATTTTTTCAGTTTTCATATATAATAATTAAAACTTAAAACCTAATCACAAACAACAATTCAATCTCATTTTGGGGTTTTAAACAATATTTCGATGACAAACAATTCGAATGATTGAGTTAAACCCTTTAATCTGCTCCTTTTTAGAGGATTCATTAATTATTTATCCATGAATCTTCTAAAATTTCTTATCAATTTTTTCTAAAACTCGACCAGAATCAGTTGATATAGGCATTAACGTATACCGGTTATTGTTGATGTTCCTTTAATCGGTAGATCGATACACCCAAATAAACCGACTGAGTTTGATGTGGATAAACACCAAACTACAATCGGTATAACGCTAATCCATATATCAACCGACTCATTAACCTCTATTTGGAATTTTTGCACAAAACATGAAATTTTTATCTATATATTATAGAGCATGAAAATACGTTTTGAATGCAAAAAGATTGGAGGTCGTTCCAACATCGATTGAAAAAGTTATTAGCAAAACAATAAGAAATATCCGCATTTACAACTAAATACGTGAGCACTTATAAACCGATTGTATAAAAAAATTTTTATAGAAGAACTCTTTAATTTCACATTTTTCGTATTCTAGAGTCTTATACACGATTCACCGAATCGGTTTACACGTGTATGAACGATATACCCCATTCTAGGTTGAGTTTTTTGAAAAAATTCATTTGTTTCTTTTCATGTTTTGATAATAAATAAATATTAGTTGATTACTAGGTTAACAAGATTAAATATAAAATAGTCACCCGAATGAACACTGATTAATCAAGGTAAACTAGGCATTAAGGAAAATAATTGGCTAAAGGGTTTTTAAAAATTACTTCAAAATGACCCTTTTTGTCTTTTAGTAATATGCCTCAAATAAAAGGCATATGCCTCTGTTGATGGTGGATTTTCGTTCAAGGTTAAATTTGTAAAGAACCTGAAAAATCATGCGCTGACATCTTGCGAAAGATAAGCGTTTATATGAATGTGGAGATACACTTAATTCACCAGAATGAGCATGTCAGCAACAATCCCATTCCCAGAATACTTGAAATTCCTCCGAGTTGGAGCATGCAGCAAACAATCCCTTCTGAATTTCATATCAGCCTTGTATTTCCGACCCATTATCTGGTGTGGCATGACGACCGAGTGTTACTCTTACGAGTAACACGAACCTCCAAGCACTATAATGAATCCATGCCGAAATGCAGTACGAGACCGATTCTCGGTGTGTTATACTAGCCCGATCCCTCTCGGTGTGTTATACTAGCCCGAATTGGCCCTCTCGGTGTGTTATACTAGCCCGATTGAGCATGGACGGATCAGATCGATCTCTGGGATATGATCTTGATCGCAGATCATCCAACTCCACAAGCATGATTGATGACTACAGATCAATTCCATCACCACCTCAAGCAGGTATGGAATACACACGGCCTTAGCTTGCCAGATACGATCTGATCGCAGTCCCATCCAACTCCACAAGCATGATTGATGACTACAGATCAATTCCATCACCCCTAAGCAGGAATGGAATACACACGGCTTAGCTTGCCAGATAGATTTGATCGCAGTCATCCAACTCCACAAGTATGATTGATGACACAGATCAATTCCATCACCCCCAAGCAGGTATGGAATACACACGGCCTTAGCTTGCCAGATACGATCTGATCGCAGTCATCCAACTCCACAAGCATGATTGATGACCCAGATCAATTTCATCACCCCCTGCAGGTATGGAATACACGGCCTTAGCTTGCCAGGATATGATCCGATCGCAAATATCCAACTCACAAGCATGATTGGATGACCACAGATCAATTCCATCAAATTTCAAGCAGGTATGGAATACAGCTGACCCCATGGTCGACCATTGGCCTTCGCTACAAGAAACCGTCCATACCAAGCATTATGGACGGAAAACTCCCAATTAGGTTTGCGGCATATTACATGTGCCTGCAAAACGTCTCAACCGTCCACCTTCGCAGGCATAGATGGAGGTGTAGATGTAGACTCAAAGGTCCGGAGCATGTCGACACAATCACCATGTGACCGCCTACACACTTGACCAATCGGTCAAAACCAACCATGATTGGTTACAACAAATTCGTCCGCCTGAAAGAGCATGGTCGCAGCGGCTTTGAAAGCCAAAATTAGGGTTCAAGACATCGCGCGCGTCCATCTTCTCGGCACGAATGGGAGGGTCGAGATTAGATTGAGCAAGGGTCTGTCACACCCAAAGATGACCACCGTGGGCCCATTCACTTCCTTCTGTGGTCGGCCAAGGTGCACCATCATGCCCGGCCAATCCAAAACGCCCGCTCAAACTCACGCGGGTTACATCTCCAAATCCCAAATCGACCCCGACCGCTCAATCTCCGGATGATTTGAGTGGCTTAGATCACGCATTTCAGACTTTTGACATAGGCGTGAACATCACCACCGCTCACACGCTGTTAACCGCCAAGACCACTCGCTTGAAATCGTTTCGAAAACGCCACGCCAAGAAAGATGGCGCGCGCTTTTACAGAGATCAAACTTTATCGAAATTTCCATCTCAAATCCACTCAACTTTACCGGTCAAATTGAGTGGCTTAGAGATCGCGCCTTTCTTGGGAAAGTGAAGTATGGACGCACACCGGCGTGTTGTCTACACATGCTCCGGTCGGTCCTCTTCAAAACCTTTCCCATGCTTGTTTCGACCAAGCTCGGTAGAGTGATGCTTGCACTTTTAAAAACCCTAATTTCATCAATCGATGGCGGATGGAGTGTCTCAAACATCATCTCATCCGTCCGGCTTCACCAGCCACTTGCTTATACAACCTCGTCGGGAGTTAATTGTCGTCAGGAGTCATTACCCATCACTTTACCACACCGCAATGCGATGCGATAAATACACACACGATACTTCACAAGTATCGATTTTCGAATAACGCAGCTTATTCAATTCAAAGATTACATGCTATCTTCGTGGGTCCACGATCCACATTCCGGACATCAATCATGTCACAAATGGGGGATACATACCGGTATTGGTCTCGGCGGTTTTACGGCGTGCGGCGGTACAACGCGCCATCACAAGAACGTGTCGAAGTCATGGATCGGTTAGAGATGAACCGGAGAAGTGGGCAAGACCGCCGTGTGGCAACCGACACACAACTCCACTACTCCATCACTCCACTTCCTCCACTTCCCACGAGAGACGTGAATAAGGCTCAATGACTTGTATAAATAGGTTCTCCGCCCTATTTCAAAAGGAGGACAACAGAACAACACAAGTTCAGTCGACAGAAACCAAGTGTTAATACAACATCGTATTCAAACACTGGAGCCCTGCATCAACGCAAGCTTGCTCATCTTTCTACATTACAAGTCATAAGCAAGCCAACATCTTTCACAATCTCAACACCTTCTTCGCTTCCCTCCCTAAGATCAACCCCATCTCCTTCACTTTGTGGGATCTAAACAAGTCTGAACGGCCATTTCTTGGTTTAGCCGGACTTGCAGACAGATTGATCTCTCGAATCTACAAGCACTCACCTGCAAAGGCATTTGTTGTAGGTTTAAATTCATTCCTCATCACACCCCAAATTACCAAATTCAGCAGGAGTAATTTTCACCCATCAACAGTGGCGACCACGGTGGGAGGTTGAATCATCGGTTACAAAAATAAAGATTCTCACCTTCGGTTTTCGAAACCACGATGTATCTTCACCCTGAGTCCCGCAGTGGTTCGGATATCATGGGAAGCATAGCTGGAATGTTGGAGGATGTCTTGGCGAATCAAGCCGGTATCACTGGAGCGGAGCGAAACATTCCGCCTTTTGAATGATATAACATCACAATTACAAGAAAGGGTCGCATGCATCTACTCGGGCGGTGCAGAAACGTTGAATCCTTAGTCGTGAGTCACACCTTTAGGTGGAGATGCGAAAGAGACGAATCACGGGGGACTCGGGAGAGACAGAACAACATGGTCCAGTGACAACAAAGACTCGAGGCAACTCACAGAGAGAAAAGACTTGTCCGGTACCACAACGCCTAGGATAAAAGAAATGGAGCACACAGCTTGGATCCTCGCTGAAGATTTATATCTCAAGACCCTTGTCGAAGCGGTGAAGAAATGCTTGAGGAAGGAGATCAATCAAGGAACACGTGAGCCTGAGAGGATGGGAACGTTCAATCTCGATCACTCAAAGGTGATATTACAATACCTCCCATCACCAGAGCGGGCAGCTGCAAATCCCGCATCTCATCATGCAGAACACCTCCGGTGAGTCACCGGAGCAACAACTTCCCACTCCTTCATCGGGACGAGGAGCCTGGGAGGGGCAAGAGGAGGACCATCTCCCCATTACCATTGCCGAGACTTGATGGAAAAGGTGGGTATTGCTAAGACTAAACGGATATGGCCGCAACTCGAAAAGAGGTACTCACTTTTCTTAAGGCATTAACGATTGATTTCACATGACCCGCAAAGCTCATTCTCGAGCCAACAAGGAATGCATTCAACGTCTTCAGGAAAAGGTACTTCAGGTGGCGTGGGCCTACATGGACCCGAATCAAAGAAGCGATATATATGAGCGGGTCCCTCACAGAGACTCTACATCGGGATCGAGCTCACAACGATCCTCCTCAAGTCAATAGTTCACTACGAACAGTGGACCAAATGGATCGAGCGATTCTAGTGGAAAGCATGTGTGAACTCTTGCACCTCTCGAAGAATCAACGAAGGCGGGACGTTTGTCCGATTAATAAAATAGCTCGATGTACACCTGACTACGTTCACGTCCCAAGTCCCAATCACATGGGAACACTGTAAATAATGCTACATTTACGGAAGACGACATGGCGGGGAAGGTCACAACCGGCCCTACATACTACCGCACGCATCAAGGTTCAGAGTTCAGAGGGCCCTCGCCGACATTGTGGAGCATCTTCGAATGTGATTACTTCTCTAAGACTCTCAGACGGCGGGAGTCGGTCAAGATATGCAGATTAGATTTACAGCCCACCACAATGATGGACTTCGAGGAAACCAAACCAAAGACATACGTGAGAGCTCCGCAAGGAATCAGACAAGTTCGTTTGCATCCCACTCCCCTGCAAGGCCAATCCAGAAGAAGATCCACTTGCATCGGGCCGAGTCCAAGTGACTGCGACACACCTTTCCGGCGAAGCTGCCCACCTCTATCCGCCGAAACTCAACCCATCTCACGCCCAAAAGTGGGAGCGCTCTTTCGAGGCAAGCCGTGATCGGCGGGAAGAAAATATACCAAGGCGCCGTTAGCTAGTAATTATCGAGAGACTGCATCTGCCTCTTCGCTAATTGAATGCCGCAAGAACGACGAAAAACACAAGAGGAGATATCGGGACGCCCCGCGAGCCTGGGCTCTGAGATGGAACCAACTCCACAAATCGATGAGCTCGACGATAAGGAACCTCCCTAGCCTATTTCCAGCCTTCGACCTCTGTAATCATTCAAACAATCCGAGGCAATTCGAGGCACGAGACCATGTGCTACATAGACTTCGAGAGACTTGAACAGCAAGCAAACAACAGATAGGGATGTACAAGCATGATGCAAGTAAGATATCCTTTCGAACTCCTCTCGGAAATTTTTATTATACCATACGCCATTTGGTTTAAAGAATGCCGTGCAACGTGATCAACGCTTCTATCACGCCAATCTTCCACCGGGAGACGCATACCTCAAGGGAGCAGCCTCAGGAGATAACGATGTCCACGCCGTCATACCGGAGAACGCATCCGGCGAGTCACTTTATCGATTGACAGGTGGTACATGTCTATCATACTATGTTGGAGGATCCGTTTTGGTCATCCTCCTGGGAGTCATTAACGCTCATCTCAATAAACATATGCCCCGATAGGAAAGAACCGAGGGCATACCGAAGAGCCTCATAATGTTCGTAGGGGCGTATATCTCACCAACAGTGATACAACCTTTAGCCTTCGCAGCAATTCCTCGAAGCATCAAGAGGAAAACCAAGAGACACAACATCTTGCGCTTTAGTCAACTCCAACTCCAGTACCACATGCACGACTCATGCAATGATGAAACAACGTGCAAGATATTCCATACCGGCTCGACAACAACCACGCCTTAAAACCATGTAAACCACGCCCTGGGATCGAGGCTCGGCATGAAGTTCTTCACCGTCAACCAAGGATTTCTTCAACACGAAAGATGGTTTGTCAAGAATCATGGAATTCGTAAGGGTAAAATCGGAATCGGGAGAGGAAGCCACTCAACTCTCCCTCCCGTAGAAGCCGCCCAATGGTCTATTCGGGAGCCGCGCAACGCTCTCTCCGAGACCCACGTTCGCCTGTAATCCTTCTTCAACACTCTCTCCAAGATCCGCCTCGCAACGGGGTCACACTGTAAACCACTTTAACATCCTCTCGATCCGTTTCGACACTAAGCCGCATCAATAATCTCGCGCCTCGGTCAAATTATCTTTGGTGTACTCATTGCTCAAACATACGCCCATCCATTCTTCATGAGGACCCAAATGAGAGCATGAAAACCTTGAAGTCGATAGGAGAAGGGTTATCTTGTGGAACCAGGATATTTTCATATAGTTGAAAGGGCGGTGAACAACTCATCATCAATGTTCTAAGCATATCCTTGAAGCTTCGCCAACACTTCCGACTGTACCGACATTATCTCCAGGAATCACATATCGACGGGAGTTCTTTCTTTTCACGCAATGAAACAAAAGACGGGAGTTAGAACTCGTATGAAAGCGTGAGAAATGTAGTCACACACGACAAGATACAACTCACATTGGAGCACACAATGGTCAGGTCCAAACATCATTCAAGTCCCGGTATTGATCAAGCTTCAGTATAACTCGAGTTTTCAAGTCCGGCATAAATTTCAAGTCCTAGGGGTGACGAGTTTCAAGTTCGGTACAAATTTTTTAAGTCAAGCGTGTGTGGGTGAGACCCACAGTCAATCAAGCATGCACGGGCGGACCCGTTCATTCTCACGCATCATAACACGATTTTCCCTATTCATGGAAATCGTGTATGCGAAATTCAAGCCCACTTTCGATCAAGCAGCGCAGTGAGCCCCCACGAACGAGCGGGCGCAGCAGTCCAGTCGATTAGGCACAACCCCACGATCGAGGCGAGCGGCGCAAGAGGCCTCGACCTAATCGGGCATAAGCAAGGTCGATCGGCAAGACCGACATTCAAATGGAGCAAGCACGGAGCGGGCCTCGACCAAGCAGGTATAGCAAGGTCGATCGAATCTAGCAAGACCGATATCATACTAGGGAACGCCTCTCTATATGCCTTTTGAACGCGACATACTCAGGGACAGGATGACCCGTCTCCCGGGTAACATCTAACTTTGTCTCATGAGTTTTATCTTTTAATCAAGTCACCATCTCATGCCTACCACACAATAGTGTAACCATTATGTGCTAGGCAGTGGGACTTAATGTTGATGGTGGATTTTCGCTCAAGGTTAAATTTGTAAAGAACCTGAAAAATCATGCGCTGACATCTTGCGAAAGATAAAGCCGTTTATAAGTGACGGATACTCCTCACTTAATTCACCAAGAATGGAGCATGTAGCAACAATCCCATTCTCGCAGGAATACTTGAAATTCCTCCAGGTTGGAGCATGTAGCAACAATCCCTTCCCTGAATTTCATATCACCTTTGTATTTCTGTGCCCATTATCAAGTGTGGCATGACGGCGAGTGTTACTCTTACAGTAACACGAACCTCCAAGCACTATAATGAATCCATGTACGAAATACCCGTACGGTACGATTCTCTGTGTTATACTAGCCAGAGCACTCTCGGTGTGTTATACTAGCCCGATTGAGCCTACCCGGTGTGTTATACTAGCTCGATTGAGCATCCAGGACTTGACTTGTATCGGTCTCGGATATGATACGATCGAGTCATCCAACTCCACAAGCATGATTGATGACCACAGATCAATTCCATCACCCCAGCCGAGGTATGGAATGCGCACGGCCTTAGCTTGCCGATATTTATCGATCGCAGATCATCCAACTCCACAAGCATGATTGGATGACCACGTATCAAATTCCATCACCCTGCCAGAATGGAATACACACGACCTTAGCTTGCCGGATACGATCGATGCAAATCATCCAACTCCACAAGTATGATTGGATGACCACGGATCAATTCCATCACCCCCAAGCTGGTATGGAATACACACGGCCTTAGCTTGCCAGATACGATTCGATCGCAATCATCCAACTCCACAAGCATGATTGGATGACCACGGATCAATTTCATCACCCCCAAGCGGTGTATGGAATACACACGGCCTTAGCTTGCTGAGATATGATCCGATCAGCAGTCATCCAACTCCACAAGCATGATTGGATTACCACGCATCAATTCCATCACCCCAAGCGGGTATGGAATACCATGGCCGGCCCGCATGGTCCGACCATTGGCCTTCGCCAAGAAACCGTCCATACCAAGCATTATGGACGGAAAACCTAAATTAGGGTTTGCGGCATATTACATGTGCCGCAAAACGTCTCAACCAATCCACCTTCGCAGGCATAGATGGAGGGTGTAGATGTAGACTCAAAGGGCCCGGAGCATGTCGACACAATCACCATGTGACCGCCTACACACTTGACCAATCGGTCAAAACCAACCATGATTGGTTACAACAAATTCGTCCGCCCAAAGAGCATGGTCGCGCGGCTTTGAAAGCCAAAATTAGGGTTCAAGACATCGCGTCGCGTCCATCTTCTCCTAAGCACGAATGGAGGGTCGAGATTAGATTGAGCAAGGGTCGGTCACACCCAGCATGACCACCGTGGGCCCATCTACCTCTTCTTGCGGTCGGCCAAGGCACATCATGCCTGGCCAATCCAAACGCATCGCTCAAACTCACGCGGTTACATCTCCCAAATCCTAAAGGCGATCTCGACCGCTCAACTTCATAGGATGATTTGAGTGGCTTAGATCACGTTTCATGAGACGGTATGACATAGGCGTGAACATCAGCCTACCGTCTACACGCCAACCAACCGCCCAAGACCCAGGCCAAGCTAGGTCGTCTTGGAAAACGCGCCGGAAGAGAGTATGGCGCGCGGCTTTTTTACGGCATCAAACTCCTATCGCAAATCGATCTCAACCACTCAACTTTACTCTGGCCAAATTGAGTGGCTTAGATCGCGCCTTCTTGGGAAAGTGAAGTATGGACGTGCACACGCGGCGTGTTGTCTACACACATGCCCTGGGTCGGTCCTCTTCAAAACCTTTCCCATGCTTGTTTTCGACCAAGCTCGAGAGTGATGCTTGCGCACCTCTTTAAAAACCCTAATTTCATCAACGGTCGCAGATGAGTGTCTCAAACATCATCTCATCCGTCCGACTTCACCAGCTTGGTTATACAACCCCCGGTCGGGAGTTAATTGGTCGGTGAGGAGTCATTACCCATCACTTTACCACACCGCAATGCAAGACTCGCATAAAATACACACGATACTTCACAAGTATCGACTTTCACTCAATAACGCAGTTATTCAATTCGGCATTACATGCTATCTTTCGTGGGTCCACGATCCACATTCCACATCAATCATGTCACAAATCGGGGGGATACATACCGGGGTATTGGTCTGGAGGTTTACAAAGGTGCAGGCAACGCGCCATCACAAGAACGTGTCGGGAAGTCATGGACGGTTAGAGATGAACCGGAGAAGTGGGCAAGACCGGTCGTGTGGCAACCGACACACAACTCCACTACTCCATCACTCCACTTCCTCCACTTCCCACGAGAGACGGAATAAGGCTCAATGACTTGTATAAATAGGTTCTCCGCCCTATTTCAAAAGGAGGACAACGGAACAACACAAGTTCGGTCGAAATAAAACCAAGTGTTAATACAACATCGTATTCAAACACTGAGCCTCGCTTGCATCAACCGCAAGCTTGCTCATCTTTCGTACAAGTCATAAGCAAGCCAACATCTTTCACAATCTCAACACCTTCTTCACTTCCTCCTAAGATCAACCCCATCTCCTTCACTTTGTGACCTAAACAAGTCCGGAACGGCCATTTCTTGGTTTAGGCGGACTTGCACAGATTGATCTCTCGAATCTACAAGCACTCACCGTACAGGTGCATTTGTTGTAGGTTTAAATTCATTCCTCATCACACCCCAAATTACCAAATTCAGCAGGAGTAATTTTCACCCATCAACAGCCTCAAATTAGGAAGGTAATAGATAGGCAAATATGCCATTTACTTTAAACTTTATTCTTTATCTTATCATTCGCTCTCTGCTATTTATTTTCTCTGTCTCCATAAAATTACTCACGAGAAATGTCTTAACTTCCGAAATATAAATCAGATTTTAATAAAATTTAATTTTGGAAAAGGCTCGAAAATATCTACCAAACAAGATCCACTGAACAAGAGATTCAGATGAAAAATTTTGAATTTGAAACCAGATCACTGATGGTACGTTATGCACCCAGGTCTTGGCCTAAATCTATTTCCTATGAAGATATGCATTCAACCAAGTACAATCTGGAAAAAATCTATTTCCTACAAGAATATGCATTATGCACCCATATAAGAGTATGCGTTATGCACCCAGATGCACCTGGCCAAAACCTATTTCATATAAGAATAAAAAAAAATGCATTATGCACCAAGCGAAAACATATTTCATATAAGAATAATTTTGTATACATTATGCACTCAGGTGCATTTGGTGTAATTTGTGGATAAATCTACGTTTATCCTAGTAATCACCTGCAAACTATTATACACAACCAAAATCACTAGCTTATGATCTCGAGCAATAAGCCAACACCATTACCATCACATTCACCATCAAAACATCAATCAAAAACAAGTATTTAAAGAAGAAAAATAAGGGGAACAAAATATTATTGGGGGTGGTTTAGTACGTTAGGGTAATACTCAGTTACCATGTTTGGGTGAAATACCCAATTCTGAATATTAGGACCATCAAATTTGATTTCTTGGTTAGTAGAGATGAGTATCTAACTTTGCTTGTCTGATAGACCCAAGAATCCAAATTTAAGGGTTAGTTAACAAAAAAAATGAAATATATTAAGAGCGACGAATTTACAAATATACAACACTAAGAACAAAATAAAACCTTGCTCAAAGATGCATGGGTGAGCTGAGCACAAATACAAAAAAACTACAATAAAAAGTACACAAAAAATGTCCCCCAATCCATGTCAGTTCCCGAACAGTATCCCATGCCATGTGATTGTAATTCCCAGAGAAATTCAAGGATCCAGTTTACCCAAACATCTTACAGTATATTTTGTAATAACTTAAGTAAAACTAAATAAACTTTATTTGGAAATATTAAAAAATGCATTCGTGTATCAGTATATGATATATATATATATATATATATATATAAGCAAAAACTTGCATAACAAACTTTTGATTTCTAGTGTCACACTCATAGATATTTGGAAACAGTTGAGAAATTTAAGCGTAAGATGACTATGATCATTTTACTTGTTATGAAATGCATAAAGACATGATCCATGTACTAAGGACAAGATCAATCCAATATTGGTAATACTTTTGCTTGTTAACAATTTTTTTTGGTTTCACCTATTTGCCACCCACGTTTTTCCTATTTACCACCCATATCAAAATATTAAAACTAATTTTACTTTTCAATTATGCTTTTCCTATTTACCACCTACAAAAGTCAAACTAAATTTGACTACAACCGTCTTCTTCTTCTTAATTAATCCCCTTGTTATTAACACCATCATAAAAAATTTTAATCATAGGTTAGAGTTCCGTTTAAAAATGATGCACCAAAAATTCATTATTTCCCCTTTCAATTTATTTATTCATGTTAATGGATAATACTTGTTCATCAGTTAGGGACGTATTTAATTAATTAACTTTAGTTTACATAGCCAAAACTTTCGATGAAAGAGCAAAATTTGACGATCTGTAATTTCTAATACATCGAAGCTCAATTTCTAATACACCGAAGCTCGATCGTCACTACATGGGCTATGGGCTATTTGCGGTGGATGACTACTGTCTCAAACCGCATTAGCGTCCAAGTCATGACAACCATCAGTATGAAATTCTCTTCCCTGATGTTTTGATTTCTTAATAGCAAAACAGGGGTGAAGGTGGTGTGGGTGGAGGCAGAGAGGTAGACGGAGAAAATTAATAATTCGGAATTTAGGTTTTTTAATTTTTTTGTGTTTGTTTGTTTAGTTGTTGGGTTGGCTTAATTGCTGGGTGTAAACAAAAAGTCAAGAGGTGGTGTTTAGGATATTCTAGAATTTATATGGGTGGTGAATAGGAGAAAAGGGAGTGGTAATTTATGTGGGTGGCAAATAGGAGAAGCGTGGGTGGCAAATAGGTGGAACCTTTTTTTTTTATTTAAAATTTTAGCTCGTCCATACCAACCTTACTCGTTTGAATCGCCCTTGGTAAATCTCAATAAAAATACGAGCAGGCCTCATTTCATCCGACTCAGTTACTAAATTATATTTTGGATGCCAAGACAACAAATATATATTTCATTATCTTATATATAGAATCTAACTGTTCATATTGAATTAATGAATTTGCACTTATTTTTTTGACTTCACTCAAATCATCTAACTAATCAAGATATTATGTCTCCGTCTCATTAAAAATTTAATTCATATTTGATGGATTTTAAAAATATATGATATAAATCTAACCTCGGAAACAATTTTTCGCACCATAAATTATAGAAACCAAAACAATGTGAATTCACTTTCATCTCTAATAATTTCAGGTAACAAAAAAACTAAATACCACAATATTTTGATAACTAACCTATTTAAATTCTCGACGCTATTTTTAGCAGAACATATGCACTAGTTACTCTTCATTACTGATTTTTGCCCAAAGTTTTTTGGGAACCAATAAACTTAGTACCACTTTTACAGATTCAATTTCCTCAAACATCTTGCTCACATAAAAATGTTCAACTTTAAGGGATCGCCTTGATAGGTGTAGAATACATCGTATTTACTATCTAGTAGTTATGCTTTCTTTGCTATTTTTCTTGTGAATTGTGTACTTTACGTGTGTTTTTGAGTTATTAGGTACTCTGGAGTCGCACGGAGGAAAAGAAGAAGAAATTATCCAATTTGAGCAAAAAGGGCGAAATTGTCATCTCACAGGCAAGTGATATTTGGAGATGACCCAAGGTTAATGGGTAACTCCGTTTGGAGGAGGACTAAATAAAGTCAAGCTAAGGTTAAGGGGCTGCCAACAAGGATGGCCCTTATCAGGATTAGGGGGTTGGTGAATCCCGTCCTAATCCCTACAACCCTAAATCGATAAGTTGTCTTCTCCGAATCATTTAGAAACAGGAGACGAGAGGTTGAGAGAAATCGAGATTGGCTCTGTTGGTTGATGATTTTCATGGGAAACTCAATTCGAGCTTGTATCATTTTGAAGTATAAGAAGATGGGTTTAATTGATGGATGGAGATAAGGAAGGAGCAACTAATGTCAGGTTTTATTGAGAACCAGTTTAAGATATCGAGAGAAACCATGGCAAATCGTTTTTGAGAAGATGATGGTGAAGGAAGAGGTCACGGTGAAGCCGGAATGGGAATGAGCTATGAGAAGAAGAAATCATTACCATGGATTCACCATCGAGTTAGGTTTTCTTTATTTCAATTGAATAGTGAAATTAAGAGCTTGGGTTTGTTTTGATGCGTGATGGTTTGGTGTCATGTATGGAAGAATATGGGTTTGTGTATTAGTAAATCACAAATTAGGGTTTTGAAAAGGGTTTGAGGTTAATTTGAAATTAGAGAAGGTTCTCTGTTGTTGAATCGATAGAATGGATGGAATTGAAATATGTTTGTGTTCGTGTTGAATGGTTGAGCTCAGGTTGATGCGGTTGTAGAAATAAACCAAACAAGAATTGCGGTTGGAAGTGGAGCTTGCTAGGATTGAGACTCTCGGGAAAACCGGAAGACGAAGATGGAGTTGGTGCTTTTGCCCCTTGGTGTTGTTGCTTAAGAGCCAAGACCGATGCAGCCTTAGGATTGCGTTAAAAGGGCAAGGAAGTTGAGACTGTAATGGGGTTAGCTATTTTTAATTACATGTGTGGCTGGTCATGAGGCCAGCTGCAGTGGTGGATCCCGGCGGTGTACCATTGCGGTCAAGCCATGAAATTGCAGAGATGACTTGAGATGCTGTAAACTAGATGGATATCATGGAGCTGAGGCAAATGGGCTTTAAGCAAAGGTGCCTGTGATGTTCTCAGCTGATGGTGGTTATTACAGCTGCAGCGGAGCAGCTGGGAGAGAAGATGTTGCAGTTGGGAGAATGGTTACTATGAGCAAAGAAAGAGGCATGTGGGATGAGTTTTGCACCATAGAATAGATGAATGTAATGGCTTGAGTTATTCATGGGTATTTAAGATGCAATTCAGATGTTGATTAGGGGTTCTGGCAATGATGAATAGTGGTACTACAGATTTACAGAAGCAGTTTTGTTGGTGATATATGTTGCTCAGCAGGTGGAAATTGTTGGTGCTAATGTCGCAATGTGAAGTCATTGGGTCTGGATTTTACGATAAGAATGAATATTGTGAGTCAGAGAGTGGTGAGAAGGGGTGAAAGCACAGTAAATTATTCATGGCGTTGCGGTGGTGGATTGATTTGGTGGTATTGGTGCTTTGAAAGTCAGTTCGTAAATGGTGGAGTTTATTGCGCTTGGGAGTCGGGTGTTCAAATTAGGAATGGCAGTGATTGGTTGAAGGTCGTGAAGAGATACAACGGATCGAGTCGAGTTTGTTAGCGGACGCAGATTGAATTTTAGGTTACTAAGGTGATTAATTGTCAAATGGCGGTGGCGATTATCGTGTTGGGAGAAAAGGAGGAGTTGTACGCGGGTTTGTATGGTTGTGACGGAAAGAGAGAGAGAGAGCGATGACTTCGCAAATGGAAGCAACAACCGGTGGCTTTGATTAGTTGCGTGATGGAGGATTATGTGCGGTTGGTGGATTTGAACTGGGTTCATGTTACAAGCGTTGGTGCAGAGAAGCACAATGGAACTGGAGAAGTATGCAAATGGTGCAACTGAAGGCAGCTGTGGCGTTGTTGAATGCCTGAAATGGGATGGTCAGGAATCAAGTTTCATGGTACTGCAGGTGGAATGGGTACTGAGATAGCTAGGACAGTGTGTGTGCTGCAGGGAAATGGAGAACTAGTCGCAGTGGTTGAAATTGAGCAAGAGCTGTGTTGAGCTGGAGAGGTCGAGCTAAGAAGATTGGATGCGTATTAAACTGAGTTACAGATGTAGATGGATTTGGTGAATTGCAGATGCAGTTACAGCTGAGATGCCGTAGAATTCAAGAGTTCAAGAGTAGCCATCATGGCTGGGGAGTTGTGTGCAGTGCTCAAGTTGCAGAAGTGCCTATATGGAGCAGCCATCATGGCTGGAGAGTAACCGCAGAGTTTTGCCAGTGCAATGGTCTATAGCCTGGCAATTCACCCGATCAGCCAATCAGCCATATCTAACTCGTTTCTGATTCACCTGACTCAACTTCAACTTGAAGCGGCTGGTGCGATTCGAGATTGAGTCATCCGATTTGACTCGGTGATCCAGATAGGCCTGACCCATTGACCGACCGACTTGACCCGATCCGACCGATTGACCGGTGGCCAGGGGCGGACTTTGCCGATCACCGAGCTGTTTCGGGGACTTTTACGGCCGATTTCCGCCACAATACCGGACTTCCAGGCGACGATTTTTGGGGGCGTATTTTCTACACGGGTTTCTCCTTCTTGTGGGCTTGGTGGATTCTCATCTAATGGACTTTGAAGACTAGACCTAATTTTAGAAGTTGGAGAAAAGCTATAAAAGGTAAGGTCTTCTACAATATATCATATCTTTTTTTGCTTGGAATTTTTGGGAGAGCCACTTTTGTTTACGCTTCTAGGGTTTGGTTTTGTTCTTCTTCTTCTTTGTTTTATTATTGAATATTGATGATGATGAACTCCATAGCTATGAGTAGCTAAATATCTTATTGGTTATGGGATAAAAGTTGATTTCTCAACATGCTTTTGATTCAATGAATTAGTTTTGTCTCAAAGTAATTATTGTTTGTGATTCACAATTAATAGTGTTATAAGATTTGAAAACTTGTTAGGTTGAGTCCGGAATCAATCCGATTTGTGTTCATCTCTAGAGCTATATTAGGGTTTTCAATACGAAAACGTTGTTTATCCCTGATTCTAAGTAGCATAATTGTGGTTAGAGCTTGTAGTGATATATCCTACTAGTCACAAGTGAATCATAACTTTTGTTAAAACGTTTAGTGCTTTTTTACACATTCGTTTGCATTGATGAGTCTTATTCCATAAATCTTAATGCTTTTAGGGAGTTAAACTTAATTGTGATTTTACACTTTAGGTTGCTTTCTACGAAGAATTCACATATGCATATTTTAATGTGGTTGTGATGAAAACAGGGAATTAACGGGTTATACTTGCGATCAAGATATCCTAGGACTTTTAATAAATACGAGATTAAAATACCAATTCTAATCATTGATGAAAATACATGTTTGTGAATGATACTATCCCGTGACCAATATCTTCTCCTTATTGATAATTCCAATTACTTACTTTGTTTTTAATTACTTTTATTTGCTTAAATACAACAAACATACCTTGGGTTACTTAGAAACTGAAAATTTATAACAACAAACGCCTCTCTGTGGATACGAACTCTTTCTTATCGAATACAGCGTGCAGCGTGCAACGCGCCATCACAAGAACGTGTCAGGAAGTCATGGACGGTTAGAGATGAACTGGAGAAGTGGGCAAGACTGGTCGTGTGGCAACCGAGCACACAACTCCACTACTCCATCACTCCACTTCTCCACTTCCCACGAGACGTGAATAAGGCTCAATGACTTGTATAAATAGGTTCTCCGCCCTATTTCAAAAAGGAGGACAACGAGAACAACACAAGTTGGTGGCGTAAAACCAAGTGTTAATACAACATCGTATTCAAACACCCGGAGCCCGCTTTTGCATCAACCGCAAGCTTGCTCATCTTTCATTACAAGTCATAAGCAAGCCAACATCTTTCACAATCTCAACACCTTCTTCGCTTCCCTCCCTAAGATCAACCCCATCTCCTTCACTTTGTGACCGAAACAAGTCTGGAACGGCCATTTCTTGGTTTAGGACGGACTTGCACAGATTGATCTCTCGAATCTACAAGCACTCACCGCGCAGTGCATTTGTTGTAGGTTTAAATTCATTCCTCATCACACCCCAAATTACCAAATTCAGCAGGAGTAATTTTCACCCATCAACAATTGGCGACCACAGTGGGAGGTTGATCTATCGGTTACAAAAAATCGAATTCTCAATTCTTCGGTTTTC
The DNA here is from genome assembly GCA_023531295.1 of Papaver armeniacum. Classification (NCBI taxonomy): domain Eukaryota; kingdom Viridiplantae; phylum Streptophyta; class Magnoliopsida; order Ranunculales; family Papaveraceae; genus Papaver; species Papaver armeniacum. The sequence continues at coordinate 34,980 of JAJJWW010001399.1, forward strand.
GTGTCACGATGTATCTTCACCCGGAGTCCGCAGGTGGTTCAGATATCATGGGAAGCATAGCTGGAATGTTGGAGGATGTCTTGGCGAATCAAGCCGGTATCACCGGAAAGGCGGGCGAAACATTCCGCCTTTTGAATGATATAACATCACAATTACAAGAAGGGTCGGCATGCATCTACTCGGGCGGTGCAAGAAACGGCGAATCCTTAGTCGAGTCACACCTTTACCGGTGGAGATGCGGAAAGAGCGCGTAATCACGGGGACTCGGGAGAGACGAACAACATGGTCCGGTGACAACAAAGACTCGAGGCAACTCACGCAGAGGAAAAAGACTTGTCCCCGGTACCACAACGTCTACTGGGATAAAGAAATGGAGCACAAAGCTTACGGATCCTCGCTGGAAGATTTATATCTCAAGACCCTTGTCGAAGCGAGTGAAGAAATGCTTGAGGAAGGAGAGATCAATCAAGGAACACGTGAGCACGAGAGGATGGGAACGTTCAATTCGATCACTCAAGCGGTGATATTACAATACCTCCCATCACGAGCCGGAAGTGGTGCAAATCCCGGCATCTCATCAAGTGTAACACCTCCGGTAGTCACCGAGCAACAACTTCCACTCCTTCATCGGGACGAGGAGGAGGGAGGGCAAGAGGAGGACCATCTCCCATTACCATTGCAGGACTTGATGGAAAAGCGGGAAGTTATTGCCAAGACTCAAACGGATATGGCCGCAACTCGGAAAAGAGGTACTCACTTTTCTTAAGGCATTAATCGATTGATTTCCACATGATTCGCAACGGCTCCCGGAGCCAACAAGGAATGCATTCAACGTCTGGGAAAAGGTACTTCAGTGGCGTGGGCCTACATGGACCCGATCAAAGAAGCGATACATATATGAGCGGTCTGTCATAGAGACTCCTACACTGGGACCGAGCCTCACAACGATCCTCCTCAAGTCAATAGTTTCACTACGAACCCGTGGACCGGTGGATCGAAGACGGCATCTCTAGTGGAAAGCATGTGTGAACTCTTGCACCTCTCGAAGAATCAACGGGCGTGGACGTTTGCTTGCAATTAATAAAATAGCTCACGGATGTACACGACTCGTTTCACGTCCAGAAGTCCTAATCACGTCGAAACACCGTAAATAATGTTACATTTACGTAAGACGACATGATGGCGGGGAAGGTCACAACCGGCCCTACATGCTACCGCACGCATCAAGGGTTCGGAGTTCGGGGGAGGGCCCTCGTCGACACGGGAGCATCTTCGAATGTGATTACTCTCAAGACTCTCGGGACGGTAAGGTCAAGATATGCAAGATTGTACGGCGGCCCACAATGATGGACTTGAGGAAAACCAAAACCAAAGACATACAGGAGAGCTCCGCTAAGGAATCGACAAGTTCGTTGCATCCCACTCCCCAGGGCGTCAATCCAGGAAGAAGACCGACTTGCATCGTCGGAGTCTAAGCACCGCGACACACCTTCCCCGGGCGAAGCGTCCACCTCTATCCGCGAAACTTCAACCCATCCTCACGCCAAAAGGGAGCGCTCTTTCGAGGCAGGCCGTGATCGAAGGGGAAGAAAATATACCAGGCGCCGTTGTTAGCAATTATCGGGAGAGACCCATCTCTGCCCCACTGAATGCCGCAAGAACGACGAAACACAAGAGGAGATATTGGACGCCCGCGAGCCGACTCTGAGATGGAACCAACTCCACAACCGATAGGCTCGGCGATAAGGAACCTCCTAGGCCTATCTCCATCGGGTTCGACCCTGTGTAATCATTCAAACAATCTTCGAGGCAATTCAGGCACGAGACCATGTGCTACATAGACTTCAGAGACTTGAACAGCGGCTACAACCAGATAGGGATGTACAAGCATGATGCAAGTAAGATATCCTTTCGAACTCCTCTCGGAAATTTTTATTATACCATACTGCCATTTGGTTTAAAGAATGCCGGTGCAACGTATCAACGCTCTATCACGTCAATCTTCCACTGGAGACGATACCTCAAGGGAGCAGCCTCAAGGAGATAACGATGTCCACGCGTCATACCGAGAACGATCCGGCGAGTCACTTTATCGACAAGTGGTACATGTCTATCATACTATGTTGGAGGATCGCGTTTTGGTCATCCTCTCGGAGCTGTTGAACGCTCATCTACAACAACATATGCCCCGATAGAAAGAACCAGCATACCAAGAGCCTCATAATGTTCGTAGGGCGTATATCTCACCAACAGCGTCTGATACAACCTTTAGCCTTCGCAAGCGGTTCCTCGAAGCATCAAGAGGAAAACCACCGAGACACAACATCTTGGCGCTGGCCAACTCCAACTCCGCATTGCCACATGCACGACTCCCGCAATGATGAAACAACGTGCAAGATATTCCATACCCGGCTCGACAACAACCACGAGAAAACCATGTAAACCACGTCTGGGACCGAGGCTCGGCATGAAGTTCCTTCACCGTCACCAAGGATTTCTTCAACACGAGAAAGATGGTTTGTCAAGAATCATGGAATTCGCAAGGTAAAATCGAATCGAGAGAGGAAGCCACTTCAACTCTCCCTCCCGTGAGAAGCCGCTTCAATGGTCTATTCGGGAGCGCCGCAACGCTCTCTCCGAGACCCACGTTCGCTTCTCGAGAATCCTTCTTCAACACTCTCTCCAAGATCCACCTAAACGGCCACACCGTAAACCACTTTAACATCCTCTCGATCCGTTTCGACACTCAAGCCGCATCAATAATCTGCGCTCTGGTCAAATTATCTTTGGTGTACTCATTGCTCAAACATACGTCTCATCCATTCTTCATGAGGACCGGCGAGAGCATGAAAACCTTGAAGTCGATAGGAGAAGGGTTATCTTGTGGAACCGGATATTTTCATATAGTTGAAAGGGCGCGGTGAACAACTCATCATCAATGTTGGCATATCCTTGAAGCCGCCAACACTTCCCGACTCGGGGTACCACATTATCTCGAGAATACATATCGACAGTGAGTTCTTTTCTTTCTACCGCAATGAAACAAAAGACAGAGTTAGAACTCGTATGAAAGCGCGTGAGAAATGTAGTCACACACGACAAGATACAACTCACATTGGAGCACACAATGGCGGTCCAAACATCATTCAAGTCCGGTATTGATCAAGCTTCGGTATAACTCGAGTTTTCAAGTCCTGGCATAAATTTCAAGTCCCAAGATGAGTTTCAAGTTCGGTACAAAATTTGATCAGCGTGTGTGGGTGAGACCCACGGTCAATCAAGCATGCACGGCGGACCCACGTTCATTCTCACGCATCATAACACGATTTTCCCTATTCATGGAAATCGTATGCGAAATTCAAGCCCACTTTCGATCAAGCGTTGCGCAGAGGCCGAACTTAAGCGGGCGCAGTGATCCGTCGATTAGGCACAACCCCACGATCGAGCGAAGCGAGCGCAGTAGCCCCTCGACCTAATCGGGCATAGCAAGGTCGATCGGCAAGACCGACATTCAAATGGAGCAAGCACGGAGCGGGCCCTCGGCCAAGCCGAGGCATAGCAAGGTCGATCGAAGCGAGCAAGACCGATATCATACTAGGGAACGCTCTCCTATATGCCTTTTGAACGTGACATACTCTAGGGACAGGATGACCGTCTCTCTCGGGTAACATCTAACTTTGTCTCATGAGTTTTATCTTTAACTGTCACCATCTCATGCCTACCACACAATAGTGTAACCATTATGTGCTAGGCAGGGGACTTAATGTTGATGGTGGATTTTCGTTCAAGGTTAAATTTGTAAAGAACCTGAAAAATCATGCGCTGACATCTTGCGAAAGATAAAGCCGTTTATAAGTGACGGATACTCCTCACTTAATTCACCAAGAATGGAGCATGTAGCAACAATCCCATTCTGTGAATACTTGAAATTCCTCCAGGTTGGAGCATGCAAAGAACAATCCCTTCCTGTGAATTTCATATCGGCCCTTGTATTTCGTGCCCATTATCGGTGTGGCATGACGACCGAGTGTTACTCTTACGAGTAACACGAACCTCCAAGCACTATAATGAATCCATGTACGAAATGCCATTCGCGACAGCCGATTCTCGGTGTTATACTAGCCCGAGCCCTCTCGGTGTGTTATACTAGCCCGATTGAGCCCCTCGGTGTGTGTTATACTAGCCGATTGAGCATCCGGGACTTGGCCCGCTCGGTCCGGATATGATTCGATCGCAGTCATCCAACTCCACAAGCATGATTGGATGACCACAGATCAATTCCATCACCCCCAACGTGTATGGAATGCACACGGCCTTAGCTTGCCAGATACGATCGATCGCAGATCATCCAACTCCACAAGCATGATTGGATGACCACAGATCAATTCCATCACCCCAAGCGGGAATGGAATACACACGCCTTAGCTTGCGGGGGATACGATCGATCGCAGTCATCCAACTCCACAAGTATGATTGGATGACCACAGATCAATTCCATCACCCCCAAGGTGTATGGAATACACACGGCCTTAGCTTGCCGGATACGATTCGATGAGTCATCCAACTCCACAAGCATGATTGGATGACCACAGATCAATTTCATCACCCCCAAGGCGGGTATGGAATACACACGGCCTTAGCTTGCCGATATGATGCGATCGTGATCATCCAACTCCACAAGCATGATTGGATGACCACAGATCAATTCCATCACCCCCAAGCAGTATGGAATACACACGGCCGACCGGCCCGCATGGTCGACCATTGGCCTTCGCTTGCAAGAAACCGTCCATACCAAGCATTATGGACGGAAAACCCCAAATTAGGGTTTGCGGCATATTACATGTGCCGCAAAACGTCTCTCAAATCCACCTTCGCAGCATAGATGGAGGTGTAGATGTAGACTCAAAGGGCCCGGAGCATGTCGACACAATCACCATGTGACCGCCTACACACTTGACCAATGGTCAAAACCAACCATGATTGGTTACTGACAAATTGGCCCTTTGAAAGAGCATGGTCGCGCGGCTTTGAAAGCCAAAATTAGGGTTCAAGACATCGCACGCGTCCATCTTCTCCACGCACGAATGGAGGGTCGAGATTAGATTGAGCAAGGGTCGGTCACACCAAAGATGACCACCGTGGGCCCATCTACCTCTTCTTGCGGTCGGCCAAGGCACATCATGCCCGGCCAATCCAAAACGCCCGCTCAAACTCACGCGGTTACATCTCCCAAATCCTAAATCGATCTCGACCGCTCAACTTCACGGATGATTTGAGTGGCTTAGATCACGTTTCATGAGACGGTATGACATAGGCGTGAACATCAGCCTACCGTCTACACGCCAAGCCAACCAGGCCAAGACCGACCAAGCTAGGTCGTCTTGGAAAACGCTAGGAAGAGAGTATGGCGCGCGGCTTCTTTACGGCATCAAACTCCTATCGCAAATCGATCTCAACCACTCAACTTTAGGCCAAATTGAGTGGCTTAGATCGCGCCTTCTTGGGAAAGTGAAGTATGGACGTGCACACCGGCGTGTTGTCTACACACATGCCCTAGTCGGTCCTCTTCAAAACCTTTCCCATGCTTGTTTTCGACCAAGCTCGAGAGTGATGCTTGCGCACCTCTTTAAAAACCCTAATTTCATCAATCTGCCGCAGATGAGTGTCTCAAACATCATCTCATCCGTCCGACTTCACTGACTTGGTTATACAACCCCGTCGGAGTTAATTGGTCGGTGAGGAGTCATTACCCATCACTTTACCACACCGCAATGCAAGACTGCACATAAAATACACACGATACTTCACAAGTATCGACTTTCTCGAATAACGCAGTTATTCAATTCAAAGATTACATGCTATCTTTCGTGGGTCCACGATCCACATTCCGGACATCAATCATGTCACAAATCGGGGGATACATACCGGGGTATTGGTCGGAGGTTTACGGCGTGCGGCGTGCAACGCGCTCATCACAAGAACGTGTCGTGAAGTCATGGACGGTTAGAGATGAACTGAGAAGTGGGCAAGACCGGTCGTGTGGCAACCGACACACAACTCCACTACTCCATCACTCCACTTCCTCCACTTCCCACGAGAGACGTGAATAAGGCTCAATGACTTGTATAAATAGGTTCTCGCCCTATTTCAAAAGGAGGACAACAGAGCAACACAAGTTCTGGGTCGACGAAACCAAGTGTTAATACAACATCGTATTCAAACACCGGAGCCTCGCTTGCATCAACCGCAAGCTTGCTCATCTTTCTCATTATAAGTCATAAGCAAGCCAACATCTTTCACAATCTCAACACCTTCTTCGCTTCCCTCCCTAAGATCAACCCCATCTCCTTCACTTTGTGTAGAAACAAGTCCTGGAACGGCCATTTCTTGGTTTAGGCCGGACTTGCACAGATTGATCTCTCGAATCTACAAGCACTCACCGCGCAGTGCATTTGTTGTAGGTTTAAATTCATTCCTCATCACACCCCAAATTACCAAATTCAGCAGGAGTAATTTTCACCCATCAACAGCCTCAAATTAGGAAGGTAATAGATAGGCAAATATGCCATTTACTTTAAACTTTATTCTTTATCTTATCATTCGCTCTCTGCTATTTATTTTCTCTGTCTCCATAAAATTACTCACGAGAAATGTCTTAACTTCCGAAATATAAATCAGATTTTAATAAAATTTAATTTTGGAAAAGGCTCGAAAATATCTACCAAACAAGATCCCTTTGAACAAGAGATTCGGATGAAAATTTTGAATTTGAAACCAGATCACCGATGGTACGTTATGCACCTGTGTCTTGGCCTAAATCTATTTCCTATGAAGATATGCATTCAACCAAGTACAACTGAAAATCTATTTCCTACAAGAATATGCATTATGCACCCATATAAGAGTATGCGTTATGCACCCAGATGCACTGCCAAAACCTATTTCATATAAGAATAAAAATGCATTATGCACTGCGAAAACATATTTCATATAAGAATAATTTTGTATACATTATGCACTGAGTGCATTTGGTGTAATTTGTGGATAAATCTACGTTTATCCTAGTAATCACCTGCAAACTATTATACACAACCAAAATCACTAGCTTATGATCTCGAGCAATAAGCCAACACCATTACCATCACATTCACCATCAAAACATCAATCAAAAACAAGTATTTAAAGAAGAAAAATAAGGGGAACAAAATATTATTGGGGGTGGTTTAGTCTGTTAGGGTAATATACAGTTACCATGTTTGGGTGAAATACCCAATTCTGAATATTAGGACCATCAAATTTGATTTCTTGGTTAGTAGAGATGAGTATCTAACTTTGCTTGTCTGATAGACCCAAGAATCCAAATTTAAGGGTTAGTTAACAAAAAAAATGAAATATATTAAGAGCGACTTAATTTACAAATATACAACACTAAGAACAAAATAAAACCTTGCTCAAAGATGCATGGGTGAGCCGAGCACAAATACAAAAAAACTACAATAAAAGTACACAAAAAATGTCCCCCAATCCATGTATCGGTTCGAACAAGATCCCATGCCATGTGATTGTAATTCCCGGAGAAATTCAAGGATCCAGTTTACCCAAACATCTTACAAGATATTTTGTAATAACTTAAGTAAAACTAAATAAACTTTATTTGGAAATATTAAAAAATGCATTCGTGTATCAGTATATGATATATATATATATATATATATATATAAGCAAAAACTTGCATAACAAACTTTTTGATTTCTAGTGTCACACTCATAGATATTTGGAAACAGTTGAGAAATTTAAGCGTAAGATGACTATGATCATTTTACTTGTTATGAAATGCATAAAGACATGATCCATGTACTAAGGACAAGATCAATCCAATATTGGTAATACTTTTGCTTGTTAACAATTTTTTTTTTTTTTAGTTTGCCACCCACGTTTTCCTATTTACCACCCATATCAAAATATTAAAACTAATTTTACTTTTCAATTATGCTTTTTCCTATTTACCACCTACAAAAGTCAAACTAAATTTGACTACAACCGTCTTCTTCTTCTTAATTAATCCCCTTGTTATTAACACCATCATAAAAAATTTTAATCATAGGTTAGAGTTCCGTTTAAAAATGATGCACCAAAAATTCATTATTTCCCCTTTCAATTTATTTATTCATGTTAATGGATAATACTTGTTCATCAGTTAGGGACGTATTTAATTAATTAACTTTAGTTTACATAGCCAAAACTTTCGATGAAAGAGCAAAATTTGACGACTGCGAATTTCTAATACACTGAAGCTCAGTCGTCACTACATGGGCTATGGGCTATTTGCGGTGGATGACTACTGTCTCAAACCGCATTAGCGTCCAAGTCATGACAACCATCAGTATGAAATTCTCTTCCCTGATGTTTTGATTTCTTAATAGCAAAACAGGGGGTGAAGGTGGTGGGTGGAGGCGAGAGAGGTAGACGGAGAAAATTAATAATTCGGAATTTAGGTTTTTTTAATTTTTTTGTGTTTGTTTGTTTAGTTGTTGGGTTGGCTTAATTCTTTGGGTGTAAACAAAAAGTCAAGAGGTGGTGTTTAGGATATTCTAGAATTTATATGGGTGGTGAATAGGAGAAAAGGGAGTGGTAATTTATGTGGGTGGCAAATAGGAGAAGCGTGGGTGGCAAATAGGTGGAACCTTTTTTATTTAAAATTTTAGCTCGTCCATACCAACCTTACTCGTTTGAATCGCCCTTGGTAAATCTCAATAAAAATACGAGCAGGCCTCATTTCATCCGACTCAGTTACTAAATTATATTTTGGATGCCAAGACAACAAATATATATTTCATTATCTTATATATAGAATCTAACTGTTCATATTGAATTAATGAATTTGCACTTATTTTTTGACTTCACTCAAATCATCTAACTAATCAAGATATTATGTCTCCGTCTCATTAAAAATTTAATTCATATTTGATGGATTTTAAAAATATATGATATAAATCTAACCTCGGAAACAATTTTTCGCACCATAAATTATAGAAACCAAAACAATGTGAATTCACTTTCATCTCTAATAATTTCGGGTAACAAAAAAACTAAATACCACAATATTTTGATAACTAACCTATTTAAATTCTCGACGCTATTTTTAGCAGAACATATGCACTAGTTACTCTTCATTACTGATTTTTGCCCAAAGTTTTTTGGGAACCAATAAACTTAGTACCACTTTTACAGGATTCAATTTCCTCAAACATCTTGCTCACATAAAAATGTTCCAAATTTTAAGGATCGGTTGATAGGTGTAGAATACACCGTATTTACTATCTAGTAGTTATGCTTTCTTTGCTATTTTTCTTGTGAATTGTGTACTTTACGTGTGTTTTTGAGTTATTAGGTACTGCGAGTCGCACGGAGGAAAAGAAGAAGAAATTATCCAATTTGAGCAAAAGGGGTAATTGTCATCTCACAGTGCAAGTGATATTTGAGCTGACCCAAGGTTAAGGGGTAACTCCGTTTGGAGGAGGACTAAATAAAGTCAAGCCAAGGTTAAGGGGCCGCCAACAAGGTTGGCCCTTATCTGGGATTAGGGGTTGGCTGAATCCTGTCCTAATCCCTACAACCCTAAATCGATAAGCTGTCTTCTCTGAATCATTTAGAAACAGACAGAGAGGTTGAGAGAAATCGAGATTGGCTCTGTTGGTTGATGATTTTCATGGGAAAACTCAATTCGAGCTTGTATCATTTTGAAGTATAAGAAGATGGGTTTAATTGATGGACGGAGATAAGGAAGGAGCAACTAATGCTGTGGGTTTTATTGAGAACCAGTTTCAGAAGATATCGAGAGAAACCATGGCAACTGTTTTGAGAAGATGATGGTGAAGGAAGAGGTCACAGTTGAAGCTGGAATGGGAATGAGCTATGAGAAGAAGAAATCATTACCATGGATTCACCATCAGGTTAGGTTTTCTTTATTTCAATTGAATAGTGAAATTAAGAGCTTGGGTTTGTTTTGATCTGTGATGGTTTGGTGTCATGTATGGAAGAATATGGGTTTGTGTATTAGTAAATCACAAATTAGGGTTTTGAAAAGGGTTTGAGGTTAATTTGAAATTAGAGAAGGTTCTGTTGTTGAACTGATAGAATGGATGGAATTGAAATATCTTTGTGTTCTGTGTTGAATGGTTGAGCTCTGGGTTGATGCAGTTGTGAAATAAACCAAACAGTAATTGCAGTTGGAAGTGGAGCTGCTGCTAGGATTGAGACTCTCAGGGAAAACTGGAAGACGAAGATGGAGTTGGTGCTTTTGCCCCTTGGTGTTGTTGCTTAAGAGCCAAGACTGATGCAGCTTAGGATTGCAGTTAAAGGGCAAGGAAGTTGAGACTCGGGTAATGGGGTTAGCTATTTTTAATTACAGGTGGTGGTCATGAGGCCAACTGCAGGTGGTGGATCCTGAAAGGTACCATTGCGGTCAAGCCATGAAATTGCGAGATGACTTGAGATGTCAGAAACTAGATGGATATCATGGAGTTTGAGGCAAATGGGCTTTAAGCAAAGGTGCCCGTGATGTTCTCGGTGATGGTGGTTATTATACTGCAATTTTGAGCATTTGGGAGAGAAGATGTTGCAGGTTGGGAGAATGGTTACTATGAGCAAAGAAAGAGGCATGTGGGATGAGTTTTGCACCATAGAATAGATGAATGTAATGGCTTGAGTTATTCATGGGTATTTAAGATGCAATTCAGATGTTGATTAGGGGTTCTGGCAATGATGAATAGTGGTACTACAGATTTACAGAAGCAGTTTTGTTGGTGATATATGTTGCTCAGCAGGTGGAAATTGTTGGTGCTAATGTCGCAATGTGAAGTCGTTAGTCTTTGGATTTTACAAAAGTAAGAATGAATATTGTGAGTGTAGAGTGGTGAGAAGGGGTGAAAGCCTCAAATTATTCATGGCGTTGCGGTGGTGGATTGATTTGGTGGTATTGGTCTTTGAAAGTACAGTCGAAATGGTGGAGTTTATTGCGGTTGGGAGCGGGTGTTCAAATTAGGAATGGCGGTGATTGGTTGAAGGTCGGGAAGAGATACAGCTGGATCGAGTCGAGTTTGTTAGCGCAATGATTGAATTTTAGGTTACTAAGGTGATTAATTGTCAAATGGCGGTGGCGCTCGCGTGTTGGGAGAAAAGGAGGAGTTGTACGCGGTTTGTATGGTTGTGACGGAAAGAGAGAGAGAGAACCGATGACTTCGCAAATGGAAGCAACAAGCTGGTGGCTTTGATTAGTTGCGAGATGGAGGATTATGTGCGAGTTGGTGGATTTGAATCGGGTTCATGTTACAAGCGTTGGTGCAGAAGCACAATGGGGCGGAGAAGTATGCAAATGGTGCAATCAAGGCAGTTGTGGCGTTGTTGAATGCCTCGAAATGGGATGGTCGGAATCAAGTTTCATGGTACCTGCAGTGGAATGGGTACCGAGATAGCTAGGACGGTGTGTGTCTTTGGGAAATGGAGAACTAGTCGCGAGTGGTTGAAATTGAGCAAGAGCCGTGTTGAGCTGGAGAGGTCGAGCTAAGAAGATTGGATGCGTATTAAACTGAGTTCTGAGATGTAGATGGATTTGGTGAATTGCAGATGCAGTTACAGCTGAGATGCCGTAGAATTCAAGAGTTCAAGAGTAGCCATCATGGCTGGGGAGTTGTGTGCAGTGCTCAAGTTGCAGAAGTGCCTATATGGAGCAGCCATCATGGCTGGAGAGTAACCGCAGAGTTTTGCCAGTGCAATGGTCTATAGCCTGGCAATTCACCCGATCAGCCAATCAGCCATATCTAACTCGTTTCTGATTCACCTGACTCAACTTGACTGAGCTGACTCAGGTCTGATTCTGAGTTGAGTCATCTGATTTGACTCAGTGATCCAGACCGAACTGACCCATTGACCGACCGACTTGACCCGATCCGACCCGTTGACCGGTGACCGGGCGGACTTTGCCGGTCACCGGAGCCGTTTTCCGGGGACTTTTACGGCCGATTTCCGGCCACAATACCAGACTTCCGGCGACGATTTTGGGGCGTATTTTCTACACGGGTTTCTCCTTCTTGTGGGCTTGGTGGATTCTCATCTAATGGACTTTGAAGACTAGACCTAATTTTAGAAGTTGGAGAAAAGCTATAAAAGGTAAGGTCTTCTACAATATATCATATCTTTTTTTGCTTGGAATTTTTGGGAGAGCCACTTTGTTTACGCTTCTAGTGGTTTGGTTTGTTCTTCTTCTTCTTTGTTTTATTATTGAATATTGATGATGATGAACTCCATAGCTATGAGTAGCTAAATATCTTATTGGTTATGGGATAAAAGTTGATTTCTCAACATGCTTTTGATTCAATGAATTAGTTTTGTCTCAGTAATTATTGTTTGTGATTCACAATTAATAGTGTTATAAGATTTGAAAACTTGTTAGGTTGAGTCCGAATCAATCCGATTTGTGTTCATCTCTAGAGCTATATTAGGGTTTTCAATACGAAACGTTGTTTATCCCTCGATTCTAAGTAGCATAATTGTGGTTAGAGCTTGTAGTGATATATCCTACTAGTCACAAGTGAATCATAACTTTTGTTAAAACGTTTAGTGCTTTTACACATTCGTTTGCATTGATGAGTCTTATTCCATAAATCTTAATGCTTTTAGGGAGTTAAACTTAATTGTGCTTTTACACTTTAGGTTGCTTTCTACGAAGAATTCACATATGCATATTTTAATGTGGTTGTGATGAAAACAGGGAATTAACGGGTTATACTTGCGATCAAGATATCCTAGGACTTTTAATAAATACGAGATTAAAATACCAATTCTAATCATTGATGAAAATACATGTTTGTGAATGATACTATCCCGTGACCAATATCTTCTCCTTATTGATAATTCCAATTACTTACTTTGTTTTTAATTACTTTTATTTGCTTAAATACAACAAACATACCTTGGGTTACTTAGAAACTGAAAATTTATAACAACAAACGCCTCTCTGTGGATACGAACTCTTTCTTATCGAATACTATATTTATATCTAGTTGATTGAGAAAGTGAAATTATATTTGACGGATTGACAACCGACCATCAGTGTCTTTTCTTTGGTTAAATGGAATGTAAAACTATGAAGATCTATATAAGCGCAAACTCAAGATAGATCGATCATTTATCCTCAATGCGTAAAAGTATGAATGAAGATATATGAGTTATGTGTGACTAGTACAAATTCAATACTTGTGATACATCGAATTGTGGGTTGTTTGTTTTGACGAGGAAGGAACCCCATATATTAGTGATGTAATGAAGATTGATCTCATTCCTAGTCCAAGTTTGGACGCTTTTCACATGTGTTCAAGGGAGATAGTTATTACTTGTCCGTACTAAGTCCCATGACTCTGTTCAGATATGACTGAGTTGTCCCACTTACGACTCATAATCCATTTTTAGGTTGAATCAAGGACTACATGGCATATTAGAGTCATAGGAATGCAATTATAAAAAATTACATTTTCAAAAAAAAATTTATTTTTCAAGTTGAGTATTTGAAGATGACTCTCAGAGAAGACGTTTGATAATTTTAAAAAGTATTCTCATTTGCAAATCCGACATAGTAAACTATCCCTGTTTTGTAGTTTTTTTCCCAAAGTTCCTTTACATAAACTTTTAACATTTAGGACTTCAAGAAAAATCAAAAATTCCATAACTGACCTGAATCTAATTACTACATAAAACTTCAAGTCTTCGAAAATATTCAATATCGGATGATTCAGAGAGTTTCCCATGTGATTGTTAATACCCTAAAGAAAGTAGAGCATCAAACATATCTTGTTTCGTATATTTTGTAATTGGATAAGTCACATGTAAAAATGTTGAATCATCTTCTTTGCCTTTTATATCAAGCCAGATTGTTAACAAGTATATATTTGTAAGAAAAAAATGTACATAAAAACTAACAACTAACAAACATTTGATTCCCAGTGGCATGATCATACATATTTGAGAGTAGTAGAGAAACCTATAGGCATAAAATGAGCATTATAATTTATTTATGTACGAGTTATGCTTCAAAAGTAAAATAAAATGTATGAGTTAAGTCAATCCAATATCCACAACACTTATTGGTTGTTCCTTGCCTGATTCTATTTGAACTTCTTTCGGTAATAATTTGTGAATCAATGAACTCAATCCAGCATTAGATTTATTTGTGAATCAATAAATTCAATATATCATTAAATTGTTGAAATTATTTTATTCGGGGTTCTGTACAAACCCTGACACAAACCACATAATTACTGCTCACACACATGAGGGATGAGCCCCGCCCTCCATGGATAAACATGGTCTCATTTATGGGATTTGTTGTGAATGGGTTATTTTATAAAGTAACGAATCACGGATCAACAAGAATGCTTTTTAGTTTACTATTCATGATAACTTATGAATTTGTACCCTCAATACCATCTTCTAGCAGTTCAATTTCATCGAACATCTAACTCATATATTTTATAAATTTTGTAACTATTACACATCTATAAGTCCGTATTTGGAACAAACAATTATGCATACAAATATCCTTTATTTTCTTGTCTTAGATCTAAATACTGAATGAGCACGATAATTCATTTATTCTAAAGTGTACGAAAATAAAAACTCATTATATGTGTCAAGTTTAATTCAATACCGATGATACATGAAATTAAGCATTATTGGGCTGAGTCAAACACTTAAGATTATTTTTGGACGAAGTGAAATATTTGGTTTAACAACTAACATGGTAATAGTTTTATAAGATTCGAATCTCTATCGTTCTCTTTGGGTTGGATATGAGACGATCGATATATGTTACTTTTACTATTTTCACTTGGCCCTTTTTTTCTCTTCTTCGGGTTATCAATTCCAAATTCAGTCTTTTTTTGTTGTTGTTTCGGTCGTATTTATCGAGTTGAGATACAATACCTCTATTAACTAATTTCAAATCAATGAATTTCTTCATATCGACGGGATCAAGAAAAAGAAGAAAAAAAATCGTGCACTGTTGGTCTTTAAAAGTACCCAATTGCAGCCCAACAAGTTTGATTGCATTTGACATGCATTTCAACTTTCAAGGGAGATTCCGAATTGAGTCTCATGACTCGGATTCCTAACTAGCCTGACTCAACAACCCTGATCCAAGTTAGGCATGAAGGAATGATATACATAAAACAAATCAAGTTGGATGGCAAACCATTGGCAAAAATACAACTTTCCCTTTTAGAGCAAGACAAGAAAGTATGCTTCATGCCTAGTTTTGAGACATCTATCAGATGGAAAGACTGGAAGGTTCATTACTTTTGGTAGCTTTCCCAAGCCTTTAATACTAATTGCCTAAGGTTTATAATCATATCAAACAAGCCGATAAACAAAATATGAAAGAGAAATACATAAGAAAACGGTAAAAATTGTAAACTAAAACTTCCATTCAGTTTACGATTTCAGTGGCAATTGTTTGGGGATCTTTCTTGCAAGGAATGACAGAGCTTTTCAAAACAAAACAACATCAAAAGTTGCTTTACAACAAAATATAAAGTATCAACTTTTCATTTGGTGTTTTGTCTTTCAAGATTTGGAAATACCTTTCCAAGATGTAATTTCTAATCGACCTCAAGTCACTACTTTGATTTTTCAGAACCCAAGAAATTGTATGTAACTTCTTTTTCTTTTTTTCTTTTCTCTTATTTGTACTCTTGAGGGTGGTACAAGCCTTTTTGTACCCTATCCTTTTTTGATCGATCTATTCTTCTTTACCGATCAAAAAAAAGGGGAAAAAAAAAACTTCCATTCGGTTTCAGAAATAAATATGGGATGACATATGCTATAACACATTAGGCAATCTTTTTCTTTTCGTTTAGATCATGGAAATTGGATTAGCATTTAGGTAAGCTATGCAGACGCCCGAGTGATCACAAACATACTGCACTAGTGATCACAAATACTTCTGCCCTCTACGAAAATTATATACTACTCCATTCTCAATGTACCAAGAATTAGGCATTAAATTTGTATATCATGGAAGCCAGTTTGCTCAAACATCTTATTTTATTTATTTTGTAGTGGGAAATAATGAAAAATCAATGAGAAAAAAATGATCTAAATTTGGATTTTTTTTTTTTTAATTTTTGAGCAAATCAATTCTTTAGGGGTGTATATAAGCACAAATACACATATCGACCTTGCTTATTTTCTAATTGCACACTATTTGAAATGGAGAATATTAAGCACAAAAAGAGCACGATAATTTAATTATAACGCTTGTTTCATTACAGAGATTGTTTCCTATATAAGTCGTCATTCTTCTAGTGTGTTTCGACGTGCTCTGTATGATGTGCCTTCCTTATTTTAAAGAGAAAATGGGTCATTTGTCCAAAAAAATTTAAAACACGGTTCAAATGGACGAGTAAAAAAAGTACGGGTGAAATAGCCAAAAAATAATAGCAAGGATGAAACTGGATTCCTCCTGGCTTATACTTAAAAAAATAGCAAGGATGAAACTGGATGCATCCTGTGTAAAATAAAAATAAAAATAAAATATATGAAAATGGACAGGATGAAACTGGTTACATCCTGCCTATTTTTAAATTTTTGTCCATTTAAACAGTATCTTTTTAATTTTTGGCTATTTAAAATGATCAAAAACTTAAGTGTCTTTTTCATCCAGGAATTGTTGATTTTGGTCTTTTTGACCAATTTTGTGTATTTTAAAACATTTGTTTCCATTGGCTTCATTGAGTTTTCCAAATTAAACTTTAGTGAAACCAATCCACTGAATTTTTTGCACATTGAAGATTCTCCCCCTGTTGCTTGTTTGCTAGATTTCGATATGAAACAGGAAAGGTAGGGTATTAATTCAAAGCGATGAAAGATTATATTTATTATTCTTGTATGTCTTCTAAATTAAGGAAACATTTTAGTGCTCAAGGTCATCATCATTCTGCATTTCACAAACCCACGTGACGTCATCTGTTTTACATCATTTCGGTCTACTTCTTTTCATCATAGTATGTACGGACAACATCATCATGGGTCTATGCAACAAGTCTAGAGGCTTAACCGGTGGTAGTTTTCAATTGCAAAGTAGTGATGGTGGTTTAAACGGAGATGATAAATGTTGAGATTATTAGTCCCACATAGCTGGACAATCTAAAATCCTGCTGCTTATAACCCCTTAGGGCCTTTCCACTCATCGTCAATTGGTTTTGAGTTGGATGCCCTTATTCTAACATGGTATCAGAGCGGGCTATTTGCGACGAGTCATTTGACCGCGCCTTTACTCCGCGTCACCCGATTTATTGTCCGCGTGTTAGACCAAACGAGGCTACACGTGAGGGGGCGTGTTGAGATTATTAATCCCTCATAACTGGGCAATCTAAGATCATGTGGCTTATAACCCCTTAGGACCTCTCCACTCATCGATTCGTTTTGAGTTGGATGCCCGTAATCTAACAATAGAGCTACCGAGGGTTGGGCACTGCGGGTTGTCCCGACCCTCAAAAACTCTCCCCACCGCCAAAACCACGGATCAACAGGGGGTCGTGATAGTATGGGTCCCGCCTCGGTGTGAGAGGCGGGGACGGACCATGGATCCCATCTCGCTGGTCGGTTAATCATTTTCGGTGGTTTAAAGGCTAATAATAGTTGTGTTTAGCTCAGAATACAGTACACGTACCACATATTTTTTTTTTTTTGATGCAAAAATATTTTATTGATCAGAAAGAGAGAGTACAGTTGCTAATATCCTTTCCAATCCAGCTTTGAATGTCTGAAGGAAATTGGGACAAAAACTCAAAATTACTTTTACTTCTCCTAGCTTTCTTAGCAATGCAATCTGTTTGCACTATTTCTAAGTCGATTAAGCGGTGACAAGAAAAATTTTATGACCCTGTAGCAAAGATTTGATATCCAGAATAGTCCCCTGGTTTAACCAATGCACATAAGAGTTATCCTCTTTTATTGACTTCACTAAGACTTCATTGTCTGATTCAAAGATGACTTTGTCATAATTTTTGGAGATAGCCCACACCACTGCATCCTTCATAGCAAGGCATTCGGCTGCTCCACTTCCCGATTTGGTATCATTCCTCCATTATAGAAGCTACCTTTGACTCCCGAGCATTCACCGCAATTTACGGCAATTAGACTTGTACCCCCAGTAAAATTGAGTTTAAGGAAGGAGGCATCAATATTAATTTTAATGAAGTTTCCGCCTGGAGGTTCCCAAACCTGAGTTTGCACCTGTAAAGTGTTAGTAGAAACCTGAGTTTGCACGTACCACATATATTGTCATGGGTCTTCTACTTTTACATCAAAAAGCGTCCATGGACCATGATCCATTTGCTTCTTGAGTCCAAAACTAATATAGATCATTACTAGAACATAAACCATTTATTAGGAATAAAGAAATTGAACTCCACAACACTGGGTTGCACGGACGCTCCATTTCTTGAGCCGTGTCGGTCGTCCGGTCGCAAGGCGGGACACGGATGCGCGTGGGACGCTGACACGACGCGTGTCCGACACACCAATTTGCGCGTCCTGCGCGCGTCTGGTTTGGACGCACCGATGACGCGTGTCCGACGCATTTTTTTTTTTCATTTTCATATAATTTTTTTCCTTTATTTTTGCTATTATTAACCAAATGAAGAAAGACAAACATTTCGATCAATAATTTAGGTCTTTATTCGGATTTTGTAATTGGAAATGACATCACGTATACCCTTAGTTGGACATGTGTTGATCTAAGAATGCATTTTGATTGTGCTATGTGTTTAATAGTGGACTGATTATTTGACATTCGGCGTGTATAAACGAACGATATCTTCTTTTCTTTTGAAATTTATACATATATAACATCATTTTTTAATTTTTAGGTCGAAATACTTGACTTTCTTTGTATAAATACATGATTATATATATAAACTAGCTCTTAACCGTGCAATAAACTTGACGGGAATAATTTTCATATGGATATTAAATTCAATATTTTTATTAATTATCGACTTTACTTGTCATTACAAAAGTGAAGGGAAAATCAATATATATTTGTATTCTCCAGTTTACTAATCTTTTATCATGTATTCATATATGATTCATTTCTAGTATGTTTGATAGTTTGACATTCTCGCAAATAATGCCTCTTCCGACCACCCTATCAGTATTACTCTTCCACAAAAAACCAATGATATTTGATATGTTTCATAGTTTGCAAAGACAAAAAAAATATTATCAATAATTTGAAACGGTATTGCCCTTCTGCATCTCCCTTATTTTAGTGACCGCGTCAAACCAAAACATCGAACTATGTAGGTAAAATTTTTTACATCACTCGAACTCATTCGTCCCACAAATAATTGTGTACGTATTAACAATGTCAAGATCTTCTTGATTTTGTCCCCCTTTAAAAATGGTCCAAAAAGATTGAAACTCAGAATGAAATCTACGGTACATATTACATCGTATGTTTTTACAATCCGAATAGCACAAATAAATACTAATTCATTTATCCAAGTCATTATATTATAAAAACGTTGAGCCATTACAGATGGCAACCCATTCGACTCAGAAAAGATATATCTTCAATTCTTTAAAACCTCAAACAATCTACGACATTGATCTTATAAATGTGAGGTTATTAAGCTGCATAAAATATAGTTAGTAGTCAAATGGTTAACCACTTGACCTAATGATAATAGACTATGTTATCCATCCTTATTAAACAAAAATAACGTTCTGTCATGTAATAAGAAATACGTGAGACGATGCGAAATTACTCACTTGTTCAATTTGGTCACCAATACTTACGACTACAAAAACACCATCCACCATTTTGTTGTTGCTGAAATAGCTTCCGTCACCATTTCCAACCACACCACAATGTTTTTTCCTTTACACCATCACGACCACCATTGTGATCCACTTAATAAATGTTGGACAATTTAGATATTAGCTAATCGAATTGTATTTAGTATCATTGTTTAATAAAAATATTTGTTAATAGAATAATCTAATTATTATCATTTTTGATGCAACGTCTACTATGAAAAATTAATAGAATGGTTATTATTATGAAAGACAAACGTAAAATTAGTAATTTGTTATTTAGACGTTAGATAAATTTTTAATCATCACTTGTGAGAAACAATTACAACCTTAGATTTATCTATTGCAAGAATAAATATGACATTGTCCATAATAAGCAAAAAAGGTTATGTCAATTTAACCCTTTTTATTTTTATGTTGGATTTATATGAACTGATAATTGATTTTCATATTTTTTAATTATTATGTTTCTTACGGAGAATTGCTAGGTTGACCGAAATATGTGTTTCGAAGAAACCACCGAGTGAAACATGTAGTGGGACCTACTGAAAAAATCAACCACAAATTCAGTAATAATGTTATTTTTGTTCTAACGACATACAATAAACATTTTCCCACTACGATACTGAATCTGCACTACCTCCACCAGAACGACTCATTACCACTACCTTCTCCACCACAATCACTATCGTCACTGGCTCCATGCATCACCACTCTCAAACACCCCCCTGGTTATCTCTAATTTCTATTGATATATTTATTAATGTATTTATTATGTATTTAATACAAATATATTTAGAAAAATGGAATTGGTTAAAAAAGATTTGTAAAAGTTATTATGTTTCTTAATTAACAAATTTATTATTTTTTTAATGAAAATATATTTATTAAGATAATTATAAGACACTTATGATAAGAGATTAATTAAGTATTTATTATAAGAAATTAATGATACAATAATGATGTAAACAACCACAACCACAGATTTAGCTTTCCCTAGGAGAAATCTGGACCACTCGAAGAAATCAACCACAACTTCCGTAATAATGTTATTTTTGTTCCAACGACATAGAATAAACATTTTTTCACTACGGCACTGAACCTGCACAACCGCCACCAGAACGACTCATTAACACTACCTTTTCCACCGCCAACCCTATCGTCACCGGCTCCATGCATCACCACTCTGGCAATTGTCCATAATAAGTTAGAAAGATTATGTCAATTTTAACCCTTTTTTTGTTGGCTTTATATAACCCGATAATTGTTTTTCATATTTTTTAATTATTATGTTTCTTACGTAGGTTGACCGAATTATGTGTCTCGAAGAAACCCCGAGTGAAGCATGTAGTGAGACCTCACTGAAAAAATCAACCATAACTTCCGTAAGAATGTTATTTTGTTCCAACGACATACAATAAACATTTTTTCACTACTGACCTTTGAACCCACCACCGCTACGAGAATGATTCATTACCACTACCTTTTCCACCCCCATCACTATCGTCACCGGCTCCATGCATCACCATTCTCAAACACCACCCTGGTTATCCCTAATTTCTATTGATATAATTATTAATATAATTATTATTTATTTAATAAAAATATATTTAGAAAAATGGAATTGGTTAAGAAGAATTTTTAAAGTTATTATTTTTCTTAATTAACAAATTTATTATATTTATTTAATGAAAGTATATTTATTAAGATAATTATAAGACATTTATGATAAGAGATTAATTTATTATTTATTTAATGAAAGTATATTTATTAAGATAATTATAAGACATTTATGATAAGAGATTAATTAAGTATTTATTCTAAGAAATTAATGATATAATAATGATGTAAACAACCACAACCATAGATTTAGCTTTCCCCAAGAATGCATCCTGACCCCTCTTTATCTAGGCTAAATTGTCCATGCTATGCTTTATAAGGGAGATAATATATAAATAAAATATGTATTTACGTGTCCGTCCAATTTTTTGAAAATTTGTCCGTCAAAGTCCGTGGTCGTGTCCGCGTCTCACGCGTCCGCGTCCGTGCAACCCAGCCACAACATGAGGAAAAGCAATAAAGAAAGAAACAGATACCCAACTTTAGAAAAAGCAAATACAATTAAAAAAGCAAAAGAAATATAAAAATATAAGAATTATAAAACACTTCGTTAAATCTTGACTCGATTAACGAACACCCGGCTAATACATGACCCCATAAACTACAAACGATGAGGCACCACCAAAGTTAATGGAAAATAGCGAAGAAATGGTCATTGTAACATTGAAACTACGTTGATGAAGATCCGTTAAATTTGGTCATGTAATATATTAGCTTTATCAGCGGTCAAAGACTAACCGAAATAGCACCGCTTCGATACCATGTTAGAATACGGGCATCCAACTCAAAACCAATTGGCAATGGTGGAGAGGCGCTAATAGATTATAAACCGCAGATTTTAGATGCCCGACAATGTGGGACTAATAATCTCAACAATATGATTAAAAAAGAACCCATGATGACTTCCTCAATTTTATCCATTAACATTCAAAAGTAGAGCTGATAAATATAAATCCTTGGAAGCATCCTTTTACATATCTCGCAAAAAAATGCTTCACGGCGCCTATACTTTACAACTCATATCGTTCAAGTTGTGATATCTTTCAATTCCTCATTAAAATCATTCTTTGGAATCTATTTCCATGACTCGAGGTTACTTGATTTTGCAAAATAATCGGTGTTCAATTTTCTCAAACATCTTATCTTCAAGATCTTGTTTTTTCTTTTTTCCTTTTCTGGCGCATGATTCTAGATCCTGATGTTAGAAATATCACCAATTTCTAAGAAATGAAATGCCTACAAATTGGGTCAATTTATTTGATTTTTTAATTGAATCAACTATCATCAAGTATATATAAGCATATAATGTACATTAAACCTCATTTATTTTCTAACCTCATATTTAGTTGTAATCAGGCATGAAATGAGTATGGGTATAGCAATATTATATTTACGCTACGAGAACACTTCTTTGATGCGATGACCCTTTTGCATTTACTTA
The DNA here is from genome assembly GCA_023531295.1 of Papaver armeniacum. Classification (NCBI taxonomy): domain Eukaryota; kingdom Viridiplantae; phylum Streptophyta; class Magnoliopsida; order Ranunculales; family Papaveraceae; genus Papaver; species Papaver armeniacum. Next base: position 57,916 of record JAJJWW010001399.1, read on the forward strand.
TGACACGCGGAGAGGCGGGGATCACTAGTCAGTGCCAAAAAATATGGTTAGCATTTCACCTTACAAACCTAAATATGAAATAAATTTTTTTCCGAAGAAAAGGTTATACATTAAAAGAAAAATCCTTTACAAAAGACAAGGTCTTCCCAAATATGAAATAAATCTGGATATTTATGTTATAACGGGTGATCTATGAAAGTAGTGCCCATGAAGAGTCAAGACCTGTTGCTATCCGAGAAAATATGAGGCTTAGTATAGAACTAAGGCATACAAAGCAATACACATCAGGTGGACCCCTGACTGAAATTTTGTTTTGTCTAACCACTTCTATCCACCAGTCGGTGGGTTTCACCGGCTTCCACATACACTAACATTTCTTCCTTCCACTCCAATTTAGCCGTGAGATGCTTAGGTGGTGCGACAACATTAGGCTTTGTCCTATGAGCTAGAAATCTATTTTGCTAGATTGGCCATCCACGTCACCGGCGCAGGAACCCCTAAGTCCTATGGGCTAGATATCTAGTCTTCTTAGTTTGGCCATCCACGTCGTAGCGCTTAGAAACGGTTCAGGCGTTTTTTCAGCCTCGAACGGTTCGGCATTTTTGTTACTTTTGCGTCGAATGGTTCGGCGTTTGAATCTCAACCGTTAGATTTTTGTTACGCCGAACGGTTGACGTTTTGGTCACTTTTTGGCGCCGAAGCTGTTGGCGTTTCAATCTCGATCGTTAGATTTTTGTGACCGCCTAACGGTTCGGCGTTTTGATCACTTTTTTTTTTTGAGCGCGAAAGGTTCGGCGTTTTTAATCTCGTTGATAGTGCATGCGAGCAAATGTTAGGAGAGATAAGAGCGAAAGAGTGTTAACTTTTTTCCCACACTTTTTTCATGATTTGCAACACTTTTTGGCCAATCTAGCAGTCCAATCTAGCCCATAGAACTTAGCATACAAGGTAGCCCAATGTTCAATTACGGTCTCTCATTTGGGTCCCATGAAATATTTTGGTCATTTTTGTCGCATTGCTCTTCTAGCTGCCATTAGTGAAAATAATCTTATTAGCGAAATAAACGTGCCATAGCTAATGTAATTGAAATAAGCTTTCAAGTTGTGATATCTTTCAATTCCTCATTAGGGAATAAGCTTTTTCTTTAGATATGCTCTCTTTTTCTTTATTTCTAGCGATAGATTCTTGATAGATAAGAAAGAATAAAAAATTGAAAGGGAAATGTTATATAAACACAGTGTATGTCCCCAAACTAGTGAAAGGAAGATAGGGTGCAAGATCAATCAGTTTAGGCAAACACTTTCTGTCTTCTTTAACGTTAGATCTATGACAATAATCAAGACCACATCAGGTGCCACTCATACGCGTAGTCATGGCGGCGGCGGTGGTAAACAACGCGAGATGACCATCGATGAATTTAAGTCATGGATCATGGAATTCGACTCCGATCGTGACGGACGAATAAGCAAAGATGAACTTCGTAAGGCTATTCGAAGTATGAGGGGTTGGTTTAGTGCTTGGAAGAACACAAAGAAGGTTCAAACTATGCTGATGCAGATGGTGATGGGTATATTGATGACAATGAAATTTACAATCTCTTGGATTTCGCAGAGCAGTGTATGGGTATCAAGATCATTGCTTACTAAACTTTAACTCTATCTGATATTGTGTTGATGGAGTAAGTCGCTTTGATCTATTTTTCTCTTCTCTTCTCCCTTGTAACTCTGTTCCAATATTTATATAACTTTTTGTAGTATTGACCAAAAAAAAAAAAAAAAAAATGTGTTGATGGTTTCATTCAGGAGCTAGATAGCTGCTTACTTGGGTTGTTATGAGTGTTGTGTAAGACTTTATTATGTATGTGCTAAATAATTCTTGAAACTGATTTACAAGATATCAAAGTGCGTTTGTTTTTTTTTTTTGACTAAAAGTGTAAATAACGTGGCGTAGCTAATGTAATTATGGGTATAATTGTATTACACTTGCGTACTTATCATATCCCACCTGTTATAAGGGATATCGTTCTTTCCTTGCATGTACTGAGTTTCACGATTTTGTTTAAATCTGATTCAGTTATCATTATGTGTCACACAATTCCTTTCTTTAGTTGAACTCAAAGCTCGTAATATCTATTAGCCTTGGAGTATACATAGAAAATTACATTAGATACCAAATAGCTGGAATAAAACTAAAAATGCTTTATACTTTTTTTCTAAAAAGATGTACACAAATTGAACTCGAGTTTTATTGAATCTGAATTGCGCCTTTAGAATTAAAATTTGCCCAAATTTTGAGCAAACGCTGAATTTGAATCCAAAATTAAATTTTGAATTTTTATTGAATCCTGAATTTTTATTGAATCCTGAATTTTGAACAAACTCAGTTTTATTGAATCCTGAATTTGAACAAACGCTTTCCGATATTTTCGGCTTTGTCAATGTATGTTTGAGGTATGCCTCTTTAATGAAAAAAATAATAAAAAATTCCTAAATAATCACACACATTATATACCACCCAAATTTATAAAATAAATTAAATGTATAGCTTCCATTCGGTTACAAGCCTTTTTGTACCCTATCCTTTGTTTGATCGATCTATTCTTCTTTACCGATCAAAGAAAAGGGGAAAAAAAACTTCCATTCGGTTTCAGAAATAAATATGGGATGACATATGCTATAACACATTAGGCAATCTTTTTCTTTTCTTTTAGATCATGGAAATTGGATTAGCATTTAGGTAAGCTATGCAGACGCCCGAGTGATCACAAACATACTGCACTAGTGATCACAAATACTTCTGCCCTCTACGAAACGTATATGCTACTCCATTCTCAATGTACCAAGAATTAGGCACTAAATTTGTATATCTATGGAAGCCAGTTTACTCAAACATCTTATTTTGTATATTTTGTAATGGGAAATAATGAAAAATCAATGAGAAAAAAAATGATCTAAATTTGGATTTTTTTTTTTTTTTAGTTTTTGAGCAAATCAATTCTTTAGGGGTGAAAAAAAGCACAAATACACATATCGACCTTGCTTATTTTCTAATTGTACACTATTTGAAATGGAGAATATTAAGCACAAAAAGAGCATGATAATTAAGGTGCACAGGAACCGAGCTGGAACCGGCAAGCAGGAACCGAACTGGGTGGAAGGTACCTGTTTTTGTACTGAACCGAGGCAAGGTGCTGTGTACGGGTCCCAAAAATAGGAACCGAGTGTCCGGGGGCAAGGTACACGGTCCAATATAAGTACTGCAAGTCTTGACCGGACCGAAAGTCCCGAGTAGTAATAGTTTGTAGAGTGAATAAGAGAGTGTTGGCTTGCTACCATCGTCTTTCTTCACTTCCATATCATGACCAAATTGATACTCGAATGGAAGTGATGGAAAGCTAACAGAAATTGATGGAGTTAGAGTTCAGGAGGCTGGTTCATGATTAGTCTCTATATATCTTCCAGGTTCATGGATTGATGGAGACCCAATTCCGCCAAGAAAAACACCCTGTTCCCCATCTTCTCATTTGCTTCAGCAGCCTTGAGAAAGTGAACAAGGAAATGGTATACGATGAGGGAAGGGTAATGTCCATTTGAACCTCACCATAATTGATTTCTCCATCTCCAATATATGCTTTGTGTCTTTGCGTGCATTGTCCAGTGATATCGGCAAATCTATCTATCTTTGGTGGTGAAACTTCTTCATATTTGCTTGCTATAAACATAGCAATAACCCTATAACCGCATCTCCTCCTTTGTCACAACTAAATCCATCGCAAGGTATTGATCAAAAATCTTGACAGCAAGATATAATACTTCTGGTGAAAGCTGAAATTCCCTATGAACATCAATCAACCAATCCACAACAATCATCCTCTCACGCTCAGTTATATCGAATTGCAAGTCCATATATCCATGAACTTGATGACTTGAAGTTGAACTAATCTCTGTGACTTTGTAGAATATACAAGTCATTCTGCAGAAATTGATGGAGTTAGAGTTCAGGAGGCTGGTTCATGATTAGTCTCACGCGAATGGAACCGAGGCTAGTACCGGAACCGTACACTGTACCGCCTGCGGTACCGAATGGTACCTAACCGAGGTACAAGGTCAGTGCACCGGGTCCAAAATTTTGGAACCGAGGCTAGGGAGGTACTGTACTCGGCCTTGGCAAGAACCGAGCCAACTGGATCGTGTGCACCCTTAATGATAATTTAATTATGACGCTTGTTTAATTAAGGAGATTGTTTCCTATCCAAATCGTCATTCTTCTAGTGTTTTTCGACGTGCTCGTATGATGTGCCGTCCTTATTTTAAAACATTTGTTTCCATTGGCTTCATTGAGTTTTCCAAATTAAACTTTAGTGAAACCAATCCACTGAATTTTTTGCACATCGAAGATTTTCCCCCTGTTGCTTGTTTGCTAGATTTCGATATGAAACAGGAAAGGTAGGGTATTAACTCAAAGCAAGTATTATGATTCATTCATCGGGGCGTAATGTACCCAAAGAGTATCGGGATTGTCATACCAAAGCCGGCCTTGCACTTTCCGAAAGGTTTAATGCAAGCTCATGCGCTTCTTTACTCTCTACTATGAAACCATTGCCAGATCACGATTTACAAGATTCAAACGAAAGTCATGAGAAAATTCAGAATCATTGGAGAAAAGCTTTATAAGATCATCAATGTTAAATTTTGACATTTGACATTTCTCGTTAGACTACTTAAGCCCATTTGCGGTAAATGGGCCGACACTCGGAAGCATAAAAGGAGGGGCTCTTTTCATGTTGTGGCGGATTAGGACGACCTGATTGGTCAATTAAAAGAGGGGCCGACCAAGCATGGGTTTGGCCACACTTTTAATGTGCATGTGGTAAGCTTAGAGCGACACGATTGGTCGGTGGGAAGGGGACCGACGAGCAACATGTGCACGACCTTATTCTAAATAGGTGTGGCGCATTTAGAGCCACCTAATTCTTTTCCATTATTCTTGTATGTCTTCTAAATTAAGGAAACATTTTAGTGCTTAAGGTCATCATCATTCTGCATTTCACAAACCCACGTGACGTCATCTGTTTTTACATCATTTCTGGTCTAGTTCTTTTCATCATATGTGTACGGACAACATCATCATGGGTCTATGCAACAAGTCCAGAGGCTTAACTGGTGGTAGTTTTCATTTGCAAAGTAGTGATGGTGGTTTAAACGAAGATGATAGATGTTGAGATTATTAGTCCCACATGGCTGGGCAATCTAAGATCTTGCGGCTTATAACCCCTTAGGGCCTCTCCACTCATCGCCAATTGGTTTTGAGTTGGATGCCCGTATTCTAACATGGTATCTGTAAGTACACTTATTTATCTCCTCGCCACGTGTGTCGGCAAAGCCCACGTGGAGGCCACGTCATAAAAGCAGATGACACAGGGGCATCCATAGGATCCAGACGGCGTGCCATCTGTCAAACTCAACGGTCGAAGATGAAGGAGTATCAAAGGAAGGTATCCCCACGTAACATCGAAGAACCGCTCTGCTACACTTTACCCCATCACGAGGTAAGGGATAATCAACGACTGGGGAAGGTTCAACTGACACAGACGTGACAGGGGAAGACTGACACCGCCTGGCGCAGACTGGACCGCCCCAACCACTCGCATTCAATGCTGCTCAGAGGGCACGTGTCGGATGACCAGCGGAGAGAGCGTGGACTGGCCAGCGTAATGAACATAGAGACATTAGAAGGCGCGGAATGACAAGGAAGTCCGCGGACTTTGCACAAAACACGAGAAGATAAGACTTCAACGACTCTCTTCCAAGGGACCCCCTTAAAGGAGTTATATATATAGATATCCCTTCCCAACAGGGGAGGGATCGAGAAAAAACTAGAGAATATGAGAGAGATCAGTGAGAAGTAAGTATGAGCATCAATCGGTGGGTTTGATGAACACTCAAAGTCTCAAGACTATTCTTGTAACCATTTACCTCATAGTAATATCCCCTGATCCGTGGATGTAAGCCTTAGTCTTTGAACCACGTAAACCATTGTCTCCTTTACATTTAGCATTCACATCTCTTTGTTTATATGTTTACTTCTTAGATCTACCAATTGAGATTTTGATGAGATCATGATAAACCCGGGGGTTTGGAATCAATGAATCAACATCTACCAATGAGTCTTAGACTAAATTCACACTTTGATGCGTGTATTTAATACTCGCCGAGATTACTTGTGAACATATGGTTATCCACATGATTTCCGTGTTCACAGTATCAGAGCGGGCTATTTACTGACGAGTCATTTGACCACGCCTTTACTCTGCGTCACCCGATTTATTGTCCACGTGTTAGACCAAACGAGGCTACACGTGAGGGTGAGTGTTGAGATTATTAATCCCACATAGCTGGGCAATCTAAGATCATGCGGCTTATAACCCCTTAGGGCCTCTCCACTCATCGATTGGTTTTGAGTTGGATGCCCGTAATCTAACAATAGAGCTACCGAGGGTTGGGCACCACGGGTTGTCCCGACCCTCACAGAAAACTCTCCCCACCCCCAAACCACGGATCAACAGGTGTCAATATTAGTATGGGTCCCGCCTCAGTGTGTGAGAGGCGGGTGGGGACGCGCGGATCCCTATCCCGCGGTCGGTTAATCATTTCCGGTGGTTTAAAGGCTAATAATAGTTGTGTTTAGCTCAGTTTACAGTACACGTACCACATATATTGTCATGGGTCTTCTTCTTTTACATCAAAAAGCGTCCATGGACCATCATCCATTTGCTTCTTGAGTCCAAAACTAATATATATAGATCATTACTAGAACATAAACCATTTATTCCAGAATAAAGAAATTGAACTCCACAACATGAGGAAAAGCAAGAAAGAAAGAAACAGATACCCAACTTTAGAAAAAGCAAATACAATTAAAAAGCGTTCATAATCTCGCCTAGCTCAGCTGGTCATCCCCGTTCCTCAAAAGTTTAATGCGCTCCAGGAGGTCCCAGGTTCGAGTCCCCAATGGCGTGATATTGCAGGAATTAACATGGAAGGTAGTGTTAGTTTGCCCCCTTGTGACACAATCTCGCCCCCCTCCCGCCGTTTCGGCTTCCCTTGGCAAGGTTCCCCATGAGGCCCGTTGGTAGGCTAGCACAACAACCTGTTCAATTAATGTAGTAGTATGTCGTTGGAGCTTAGCTTGTTAGGCTTCCAACTAGTTAATGTAATAATCCTTATCCAATAATATAAATATAAGAATTATAGAACACTTCGTTAAATCTTGACTCTGATTAACGAACACCCAGCTAATACATGACCCCATAAACTACAAACGATGAGGCACCACCAAAGTTAATGGAAAATGGCGAAGAAATGGTCATTGTAACATTGAAACAACGTTGATGAAGATCCGTTAAACTGGTCATGTAATATATTAGCTTTACCGCGGTAATATGATTAAAAAAGAAACCCATGATGACTTCCTCAATTTTATCCATTAACATTCAAAAGTAGAGCTGATAAATATAAATCCTTGGGAGCAGCCTTTTACATATCTGCAAAAAAATGCTTCACGGCGCCTACACTTTATAACTCATATCGTTCAAGTTGTGATATCTTTCAATTCCTCATTAAAATCATTCTTTGGAATCTATTTCCACGGCTCTGAGGTTACTGATTTTGCAAAATAATCAGGTTCAATTTTCTCAAACATCTTATCTTCAAGATCTTGTTTTGTCTTTTTTCCCTTTCTGGCACATGATTCTAGATCCTGATGTTAGAAATATCACCAATTTCTAAGAAATGAAATGCCTACAAATTGGGTCAATTTATTTGATTTTTTTATTGAATCAACTATCATCAAGTATATATAAGCATATAATGTACATTAAACCTCATTTATTTTCTAACCTCATATTTAGTTGTAATCAGGCATGAAATGAGTATGGGTATAGCAATATTATATTTACACTACGGGCACACTTCTTTGATTCGATGAACCTTTTGCATTTATTATGACACGCGCAGAGGCGGGGATCACTGGGCGCCAAAAAATATGGTTAGCAGTTCACCTTACAAACCTAAATATGAAATAAAAAAATTTTCGAAGAAAATGTTATATTAAAAAGAAAAATCCTTTACAAAATACAAGGTCTTCCCAAATATGAAATAAATCTGGATATTTATGTTTTGATCTTGAGGTTAATTTCAAATTAACATATATAAGCCCTAGGCTGGAATCACAAATATCCATAGGGATTAATACACATCAGGTGGACCACTGACTGAAATTTTGTTTTGTCTGACCACTTCTATCCACCAGTCGGTGGGTTTCACCGGCTTCCAATCATTTCTTCCTTCCACTCAATTTAGCCGTGAGATGCTTAGGTGGTGCGACAACATTAGGATACAAGGTAGCCCAATGTTCAATTACGGTCTCTCATTTGGGTGCCATGAAATATTTTGGTCATTTTTGTCGCATTGCTCTTCTAGCTTTCATTTTAGCCATTAGTGAAGAGTGTGAATTCGTGCACACTCCTTAACGAGTGTATATTTCACATTTTAATCTCTACCCTTGGTTTAATTTAGGGAGTTATGTAACGAGGGTCGTGATTCTAAACATGGAGGGTAATAGGGCCATCCGTTAAATAATCAACCAATCAGAAGAATATGTGAAATATACACTCGTTAGGGGAGTGTGAACACATTTGCACTCTTTAGTGAAAATATTCTTATTAGCGAAATAACGTGGCATAGCTAATGTAATGGAAATAAGCTTTCAAGTTGTGATATCTTTCAATTCCTCATTAGGGAATAAGCTTTTTCTTTTAGATATGCTCTCTTTTTCTTTCTTTATTTCTGGCGATTGATTCTTGATAGATAAGAAAGAATAAAAATTGAAAGGGAAATGTTATATAAACACAGTGTATGTCCAAACTAGTGAAAGGAACATAGGGTGCAAGATCAATCAGTTTAGGCAAACACTTTCTGTCTTCTTTAACGTTACATCTATGGCAATAATCAAGACCAAATCAGTTGCCACTCATACAAGTAATCATGGCGACGGTGGTGGTAAAAAACGCGAGATGACCATCGATGAATTTAAGTCATGGATCATGGAATTCGACTCCAATGGTGACGGACGAATAAGCAAAGATGAACTTCGTAAGGCTATTCAAGTATCGGGGTTGGTTTAGTGCTTGGAAGAACACAAAGAAGGTTGAAACTATGCTGATGCAGATGGTGATGGGTATATTGATGACGATGAAATTTACAATCTCTTGGATTTCGCAGAGCAGTGTATGGGTATCAAGATCATTGCTTACTAAGGGTTTTTAGTTCTATTTGGGTGTTTAGTTCTATTTGGGTTTTCTATAATCTTTTTGTGTAGTAAGGGTTTGTCGGTTTAGGATCTTTGGTCCTGTTTTGGGTTGTAAGTTCTATTTGGGTTTTCTATAATATTTTTGTGTAGTAAGGGTTTGTCGGTTTAGGATCTTACGGTCACATTTTTGGGTTGTAAGCTCTTCCGAGCCTTTCTTGCTTACCCCTCGTAGGCGTTCTTCTATAAAATATTTACACTTGCTAATAAAAAAAAAAAAAAAAAAAATCATTGCTTACTAAACTTTAACTGTATCTGATATTGTGTTGATGGTTTCATTTAGGAGCTAGATAGCTGCTTACTTGGGTTGTTATGAGTGTTGTATAAGACTTCATTATGTATGTGCTAAATAATTCTTGAAACTGATTTACAAGATATCAAAGTGCAGTTTTTTTTTTTTTTTGGACTAAAAGTGTAAATAATCTTATTAGCGAAATAACGTGGCGTAGTTAACGTAACTATGGGTATAATTGTATTACACTTGCGTACTTATCATATCCCACCTGTTATAAGGGATATCGTTCTTTCCTTGCATGTACCGAGTTTCACGATTCTCGTTTAAATCGATTCAGTTATCCCGTATGTGTCACATAATTCCTTTTTAGTCCAACTCAAAGCTCATAATATCTATTAGCCTTGGAGTATACACAGCAAATTACAGTAGATACCAAATAGCTGGAATAAAACTAAAAATGCTTTATACTTTTTTCTAAAAAATGTACACAAATTGAACTCGTTTTTATTGAATCGAATTGCGCCTTTAGAATTAAAATTTGCCCAAATTTTGAACAAACGCTGAATTTGAATCCGAATTAAATTTTGAATTTTTATTGAATCGAATTTTGAACAAACTCAATTTTATTGAATCCTGAATTTGAACAAACGCTTTCCGATATTTTCAAAACAGCTTTATCAATGTATGTTTGAGGTATGCCTCTTTAATGAAAAAAATAAATAAAAAATTCACAAATCATCACACACATTATATACCACCCTTTTGGAGTGATAATTAGGTAAAAGCGAGAGGAAAGGAAAGAGGCAGAAACTTTCTTATTCATAAGAGTCACTATCATTACACAGTGTTAGTATATTATATGTAGTTGCGGGGAAATCCCACACTACACCCCTTACTCAATTTTGCTTAATTAATCCATTGAAAGATGTAAGATCAAGAATATTTATTGATTGAGTCCATGAAATGTTTACACAGGATGATAGAATTACACTTAGAAATTAAAACACTCTTAAACTTTCTCTCTCCTATTGACTTGCTTAACAATTCCAAAAAGATCCCCCTTCTCACAGATTCACTCAACCCTTTATATAGGGTGATACATAGTGGATGACAGCTAAGCTACCCTTTAATTTCGGGAATGTCTGCCAAGTGTCATGAGATGCACAAACATTCGCTCTCGCGACACTTCTTAACCCTCGCCAGTCTCTCACGTCTTCTTTATGTTTTGCCTGTCGTTATTCATTGCGTCGTTTATTTTAGCTCCTGCGACTCCTTCGCGATGCTGTCGTTTATTAATCCCGCGAACCTTATTTGTTGCGATATTACGATCCTACATCTTGCCTCTTTTTCCTTGAATATTGCTTGACAAGCGATCTTTAAGGAAAAATCTATTGTGGTAGCGATCTTTGATTTTTGTTGATGAAGGAACGAGCAAAAGAATACTTTCCTTGAAAAGTACGTACTTGCCTCTATTCTTTTTGCAAAGTTCAAGCTTCTTTGAGATATATACGAAGTATTGTCTCCTATCTCTCCTCATATTTATCCTGAGGAAGGGAAGAGTATCATGAGATTTTTACAATATTGTTTTCGCGATCGCTTATCTTTATCTCTGATTTTCAGCTTTGTACTTTTACACGGATTTTGATTATTAATGTCTTTTCTTGACACGTCTCTTTCAACCGCTTATTCTTGACCGTTCATGTCTCTTCGCATTAAATGACCTCGTTTTCTCGAGGATATTTTTCCCCTATATATAGTTTTCTTTTCCCCTCTTTTTCATCTTTTAGCTTCTCTCCGCAATTTTTCTTTGACTCTCTTCTTCCGTAATTTGCGCTCCCCGCATTGCAAATCTTTTCTTCGTCCTTTCTAGCGCTGATCCTAACCTTTAACATCCCATCCATTCCCATACTGATAATGGCTTCCATTAGTCGTGCATACAAAGCTTCTTTTGATGAAGTTCAACGAAGTTGCTCGAGAAGGGTTTTACTCTATCGACCATTCTGGTCAAGAATCTTCATCCGTTCTTTCGCAAAGTTGTTTTCCGATCATCAATGTGATGATCAAAAGATTATAGTCTCGCTTGGTCAGATCCTCGCAGGACTTCCCATTCCTTATACAATCCCGAGATGCCTTTATTTTATGAAATCTTGGCCCATGAAGAATTCTCTCGAGTCGTTTATCAATTGAGTGGCGATTGCATTCGCCTAATGCTTGAGTTCGCGAATCGTGGTGCTGGCAAAGGATCTTTATACCCTACTACGTTAGACACCCCGATTTCGCAGACTTGGAAATAGTCACGAGAAGTACACCGAGAGAACTTTTTCGAAAATTATTCAAAGGATAAAGATGAGGAATGCGAAATCTGTTTGGGGCATTCGTCCGAAAAAAGAAGGATAATGTCCCCGAGGATAAATTGCTCATGTGATATTGACGGCACCCGGCAATAATACTACTCCTCGCCACTCCAAAGATGAGAAGTGGTGGGTTGTACCTTTGATTTTAAATGGCCCTTATATCGCGGGCTCGACGTTCTTCCTGCGAATCTCGCAGGTATCATCCTTGGGAATTCAAATGGCCCGATAGAGCAAAAGAGGTATGTTTTCTACTTCAAATCTTGCTTTCTGCAATTTTCTTTATATTTGCCGAGTTTGTGTACTTGGATTTTTCTCAATTCAATCTTCACTCCCCCTTTTTCTAGTTCTTCCTTGTAATATAATTGGCTAACATTATTGATGTATAACTCTTTCATCGAAAGATGAATAACAATATTCCATCTTTTCCATTCCCATACTTGCCTCTGTTATTTATCTTCAGATGGAAGATTTTAATTGTCATCATGTATTTGGTTGGATAATAATTTTATTGTTATGGAAATGTATTGTTGCGACGAGGTCGCAGGTATCTTCATAAATCAAGAGTTCTACTTGCCTTGCCTTATCTTCATAAATGTATTTTATCTCTTCTCATTGCGACAAGGTCAGCAGTCGCCTTACATTTTCAAGCAAGGGCCCATTGACCTTGCCTTATCATTTTTGTGTGGTCTTCCGAGTTAGACCTCCCTAATTAGAGGTCTTCCTCGCCACCTTTCATTGCGACAAAATCGCAGGACGTCTTTACACTTGCATGTAAGGACCCATTGATCTTGCCTTATCATTTTCCAAGTATTTTTGCCTTCGCAGATGTTTTAGTTGCGATAATATGACAGGCCTAGATATCCTTACGAATATAAAGCCCCATGACATTTGTTGTAGTGCGACGAAATCGCAGACGTCCGTACACTTTCGTGTAAAGACCCATTGATCTCGCCTTACCTCGTTAGTATTATTGCCTCTGCAGATCATTGCACAAATATGACGAGCCTAAATTCTCTTGCGAAAACATAGCCTTATGACATTTGCGTCTGTTTTGACACTCCCCCTATTGGAGAGCGTCGCCCTTATCATCTCTAGGTTGCTCCCTTCAAGGAGGCGAAACATCGGCCATACAAGACCAGCTCCTCCCATCCGGTCTTAACAACAACAGTTGTTTTCGCAGACCTCTTATCCCTTATACCTATATGGTTTATGGTTACGAGACTGCACCCTAAGTGGAGTTTTCTTCGGGCGAGTGCAACATATGCCAAGACTTGCCAAGAATGGCCGGGGGTAGGTTCATCCATCCAGGGCACTCGCTCAACCGTACCCTGGCGCCTTGAGCATACATCGACTCTTGGAAGAGACCCTCGGTCGCCCAAACCAGGGTATAACCTTATATAGTTGGGAATCCAAGGTACCTCTCCGGATAGGCTTTCATGGGCCCCAAATTTTCATGACTCAAGCTTCGGGAGCGGTGTAACCTTCCCCCGAGCCATGTTGAGAGATACCCCTTATATGACGCACTTTAGGTCTTACATTTGCCTCTTACGAAATGTTATTCGCGAACTAGGTGTACGCCATAAAGGTTCGTCCCATTCTTTTACTCATTCATATTTGTTAAATCATTCAATCATTCATGTTTCATTATTTGCTGATATTTGTTTACGAAGTATTTGCACAATTCTGTTTCATTTGTTGTATTTTCATTTTTCTTTCTTAACTGAATTCCCGTATACTCTTGGCCGCGAGATTCTCGCACAGTATTACTTCAATTGCCACTTTTCTCCTGTTTTCGCTGATTATTCACTTCTTATGCCTTTTGTTCTTCATATCCTTTGCTTCTTTATTACCATAATATTCGCCTGTCTCTAGGCATTCACCTCGCGAGGTATGTTCAGTCCTTACTTCTATAGCATCCACCATCAGTTTTTCTTTTCTCTGCTCATCTCTCACCTGTTGCTTCCAACCTTTTCTTTTGGCATTTCTTTCTTCGCAGCTTTCTACATCGACTTCATGACAGTGTTGCGACTCCTTCCAATCTCCCTGTATGATACCAATGCCATTTGGATGTGGAAATTTTATACATTGATGATATGTTGATGCGACTCCCAAGATTTCATGAAGCCATGGCCTCCCAATCAGCGCATTATATGGAGATTCCACGTCAACCACACAGAATAAAATATCAGTTGATAATCCTTGTAGAGGTATTCTCATGTGAACCTCTCCCTTTGGTTTGTTTGCAGTGCCGTTAAAGCCATATATCTTGTACGTCGAGAGGATCAAATCCTCATCTTTTCCTCCCATCGTCTTGTAAGTATGATAGAAGAGAATATTCACCGAACTTCCGGTGTCGATTAGAATTCGGTTGATCGCCCAAAGAATCTTCTCGCTCATCATCTTCTCCATCAACTCGGTTTCGGGTTAATCTCTAGTTTCACAACCAACGGGCTATCATGTGTTTCTCTTCCTTTTGGCACTTCATCTGCAGAGAAAGAAATAGTCTTCAGCTGCCACTTTTCTAACTGCGTCGTTCTCGCCAGACTCATTATTTCTTTATCATTAGCATCTCTCGCAAAGACTCTACTGAGCACGTTGTCATGAAAATCTTCGATTGTGCGATAGAGGGACGATAGAGTTGCAATTCAAATTTTGGCTTTTGCCCCGACTTCTATCACAAACGTTTCCTTTCCTTTCGCTGACACTGTTCTATGCATCTCTGGTGGTGGTGGTAATGTTTGGCCCGTTTCTTCTCCCTTTAGAAAGTGATTTAGCTTCCCCTGATCAATCATTCTGAGAATAATTATCTTTATGTTTCTACAATCGTTTGTTTGATGCCCATGGAAGCGATGGTAAGAACAAAATTCGTGACTTCTATCGCCTGGCGGTGGTTCCATTCCCACGTTCCAAGGTGCCGTACGTTTTCCATCACAAGTATAGCTTCCCGAGATCTTTTCCACACTAGCATTCGGTGGAGGCATCTTAATCTCTTCCCATACTATTCTCGCGGCTTCTCTCGCCTCCACGGTTATTTTGCCTTCGTCCACCGTATGTTTCTTGCACATGATCTAGCCTCAATCTTATTATTATTGTTACGGTTGTAATAGTTCCTTTCTCGCTCAAATTCCTCTTGATCGTGGCTTCCCATGGCTACTATCCTCTCGCTTGTCCCTCATCAGCCTTTCCTTGCTTCTTGCCCTTGCGAAGTACTCGCCATCGTATTTATGAATTGAGGCGGCAAGCTTGCGTTCGCAAGATTAGAGTTTGTGTTCGCGATTTGGATAAGAATTCATTTCATTCTGTCTTTCTTCTAAGGCAATATATTCTTTACCGTAATTCTCGCGATTCTGCCATTGTGATTGTATTTTTGATTCTAAAATTTGAACGTATAACAAGTTGGTCGCGAAGAGAGCATTCACAAATGAGAGTATGAGATATCTTTCCTCAACCCGTCCCCGCCATTTCGCTACACATGGTCCTCCATCTTATTGTCAACTGCCTTAAGCTCTCGCCAACCCTTTGTTTCAACCCAAATACATCTTCAATACCTGGTCGCGAAGAGTTGTTACTTATGTATGCTCCCAAGAATGTGGCTTGCAAATGATTAAATGATGTGATTGTGTTCCTTGGCAGACCTTCAAACCATTTTAGTGCTTCTCCTATCAGGCTTGATGCGAAATATTTGCACAAGTATGGCATCATGATTCTCCCACCGCAACATACATCTCATATAAGCCTTGATATGTTGTACCGCATGTGAGTTGTTCCATCAAAGATGTTAGTTAATCTTTGGTAGATTGCATTTAGGAGGTATTCCTCCCATCTGTACTTCTAGCATGAAGGGATTCTTGCGCTTCACGATGGCTTCGTCTAATTGTTTCCTTCCTCCTTCCCTTCTACTATTCAAGTAACCCTCTCATTTCACCAGTTCTCTTAAAATTTGTTCATTTGCCTCGAATTTGATTCTACTTGGTCTTTTTAGCTCTGCTTCTCCTTCTTCGCTCGTGCTCTATTTTGACCTTCCTGTTCGTTATTTTCTCCTCTTTCTTTCCTGCGACGCTCTTCTTCATTTCTTTCATCAATTCGCACGCCATTATATCGGTTGTTCTCTCTTCTTGCCTGTCTCTCGCCTCTCATCTCGCACCCTCTCATATTCCTCATTAATATTTCTATTGGTACGATTTTGTTCCCTCCTTCTTTCGCGGTTGTCATGGTTATTCTGTAGGATTGCCTCTTCCATCTCTTGATTTTCCATTTCTCGCTCTTATCCTTTCTCTCTCGCGAGCTAGCCGCACTTGTTCAATGTAGTGTCTCTCAATGTCATTCTCGATCTCTCGGTTTCTTCTCAATTCTTCTCTCCCGTGCAAGATTATTCTCCTTCAACAAATACCGGGTCGTTCGCCCCTTGGAGTTGCATGTTCCCTTGATTTTCCCTATTCCGCTCATTTTGAAGATTTTCGGGCCGAGGAACATAACGATCTTCTATTTCCCTCTTCTCTCGCCATGCTCTCGTGCTTGGATTTTGTGTTTCTTGTTGGTTTTCTTCCTCGGTATTTTCTCGTTGGTAAAACTCTCCTTCTTTCTTCCATGTTCGATCTTGAACTTGATCTCACGCTACTTCTTGATCTCCTATTTTGCAATCTCATATTTTCCATCCTCAATTCATGATTCGTCTTGTCAGGTTTGCTCGTTCCTCTCGCCTCTAGTAGTCTCTCTTCGTGTATTGTTTGTCTCAATCTTTCTAACGCTGCCATTTCTTCGTTTCCCGGATTCATTTCTCCATTCATTTCTTGCTCGCCTCCTCCTTGTCCATTGTTCACCAAATTCTTTGCTCCCCTCTTCCCTCTCGTCTTCTAATCGAGACCTCCAAGTATGTACACTTACTCTATCATAATCCACAGCCGCATTTGCTACTGGAAAGATCGGTGGTTGGTTTTGATCTTCTCCATCGTTTCTCATATTCATCCTTGACGATTCTCCCATTTCATTCCTCCTTTCTCCAGCAAGTCTCCCACTTCTTCTTACAATCGTTGGTTGCTCTTGTACATTTCTTCTTCTAGCCATTTTTCTTCTCCAATGAATTCTTGAATATCTTCTCCAAACCTTTTCTCTATTAATCCCAATTCCTTCCAATTTCTACGTCAATCTCTGCTCTCTCCCTGTTTCTAGCGCATATGTAGTTGCGGGAAATCCCACACTACACCCCTTACTCAATTTTGCTTAATTAATCCATTGAAAGATGTAAGATCAAGAATATTTATTGATTGAGTCCATGAAATGTTTACAGGATGATAGAATTACACTTAGAAATTAAAACACTCTTAAACTTTCTCTCTCCTATTGACTTGCTTAACAATTCCAAAAGATCCCCCATTCTCACATTCACTCAACCCTTTATATAGGGTGATACATAGTGGATGACGGCTAAGCTCCCTTTATTTTCGAATGTCCCGCGAAGTGTCGCAGATGCACAAACATTCGCTCTCGCGACACTTCTTAACCCTCGCCAGGTCTCACGTCTTCTTTATGTTTTGCCTGTCGTTATTCATTGCGTCGTTTATTTTAGCTCCTGCGACTCCTTCGCGATGCTGTCGTTTATTAATCCCGCGAACCTTGTTTGTTGCGATATTACGATCCTACATTATATACAAGAGAATAAAAACCCAAACTATCTAGTTGGGCCGCACATCTATGGGCTGTAAGCCCTACAACACTCCCCCTTGTGCGGTCCAATAGAACTTCATATACAATGCTTCACATATAGTGTTTCGAATGTAGTTCTTCAAATGTCGTGCTCTCCTTGATGACTTGTGCCGAAATCAATTGCCTCATTAAAAGTTTGACAAGGAAAAATCCAGTGGGACAAAACCTTGGTACAACTCTTCACATGTAGTACTTCACATGTTGTCTCATACTTTACATGTAGTTCATCACATGCAATACGATCTTCAAAGATCGACGAGTCTAAGTTAATTGCCTCGTTAAAACTTCGTCCTGAAAACCCAGAGGGACAAAACCTGAACTAAAGAAAATAGTACAATATTAAGCAAACTTAGAACATAATTGGACTCCAATATGTTGCCTCACTAAAACCTTGACAAGGAAAACCCAGTGGGATAAAACCTTGACGGAGGGAAAAGAGTACAACGTGACAGATTCAAGTAAAGGTGATCCATTGCAGATGATCACTTTGCTCCGTTGAAGTTGACTAGTTGTTTCATAACTCTTAAAGAAGAAAATCCTTGTGGGAAAGACAATAGCCTTAGTTGGGAAATTACATTCCCGGTATTTATTGTTGTCTCATTAAAAAAACATTTTTGAGTAAAAAAAACCTGTGGGAAAAAGCTACCTCGGCGAAGGAAAATAGTTCAACACACCATTAGATGCTCCCCCTGATGTTAGACAATTTTCATTAGTCTAATGCAGTCAGAAGAAGTTTATCACACTTTAATTTGGTGACTTGAATGTTTATATGACCTTGTTGTTGATTATGGAAGTGACATTGCTTAACAGACTATCCCATTTCATTTATTTGATTGAGATATTTTTAGTAATATCAACGTGATATTTATGTCTTCAACGTTCAACATACTTGATGCTTTTAGTGTTGTCTCGCTAAAAACCTTGTCGAGTAACAAAATCCTTTGGGAAAAACTATTCTCGATCGAAGGGAAAAAGAATACAACACAGATTCAATTTCAAAGTAAAATATGTCGACATCATATCCTTGGATCCTCCCCCTGATGTCGGCATCTCCCCCTGATTACTTTCAGAGTTGTTCCAGACAGTTCCTTTAGTCATGTACTTTTCGAAACTGAATATCGGTAATGACTTAGAAAATAGTCTACAATATCTCCCACTGATTACTTTTGTTGGAGAAGAGATTATTGTTTCTTCATAATCAACAACCTTTGGATTGCAGTTCCTTTAGCCTTCCTTTTTATGTCTTTGCAGGGATAAAACAAACCCATGTCAATGGTTACTTTTAAGTACATGACCGATTGTCAGCCGACACAAATATAATTACACTTTCTTACTACTCAAAATATATAATGAAGCCAGGGCAAGAAAGGATCGTTCCCACAGAGAGGACTAGGTTGTCAATATGTTTCGGTATCTAATAAGTAACCCGGAAGAATTTCTGATTGTGTAAATAAAAATAAACAAAAAGCAAATAAAGTACGCAAATCAAGGATGTGAAAATATTGGATAAAGGTTTCATCTTCAATTGTAAACAAGTTTATGAATATATGAATAGAATTCGTATTTAATCTCGCTATCATCAAAAGCCATAGAATACCTTATTGCAAGAATACTCCGTAAATTTCTTAAGTTATCAACACACACATTAGAGCAACTGTATGTGAATTCTACCTAAAGAATAACCTAACGCCTTGCGCTAATCAAGTTCAATTCCTAGGAGCATTAAGTTTCAGAAATAGGCTAATCAATGCAATTGTAATACATTGCGCAAACAATTCGAACAAAGGTCAATTTCTACATATGATTACGAGGATGTATCACTACAACCTAGAATCATATCATGCTACTGTATTCAAGGTTATCGCTCGATGAAAACCCTAAAATAGCTATAGATATGGATGTGAGTTCAATCAATTCTAGACTTAACTAAACAAACATTCAATCATATTGCAATACATCAATCATGCAATTATTATAACCTCGTAGAAAGTGAACAATGATTTTGAGAGAAAACTACTTCATAAAAATCATAACTTGGTTGCAAAATCCAACTACATCTTCAACCAATAATAAAAACTTAGTTACTTGTGTTTTTGAAATCATCATAAAGAGTTTAGAAGAACCTATCATGTGAAACCCTAGAAAACAAGTAGAAGTCTCCCTAATGGAGATATCTCCAGGTTTGAGAAAGACTTTTTCTATTTATATGTTTCTTCAATTCCAAAAGGATACTCTTTCCAAATTTAGGTCAAATCTTCTCAAAACCCATCTCCAAGTGGTCCACCAAGCCCATGTGTGAAAATAAGTCTCTGGGAATTTTGGGACCAAAACTGGGTCGCCGGATTGCTGACGTCATCGCCGAAATCCGGCCACCGTCGCCGGAAAATTTCTCCGACCACCTGAGTCTGCATCCGACTATCGCAACTCCCAAAGAACTCACTATCATTCTCTGCAGTTCATACACTCACAACCAGGAGCCATATTTCACAAATGCACCATCTAAACTAACTCTTGAATTCTTGCGAAAACGCGCCCAAAAGCGCGACTCGTAGCCCATATGTGCCGCGGCCGAATCATGCATCCAACACATACCCCCTTCGTGATTCACTGAAAAATTACGATCCGCACTCTTGGTTCCGAATCCGACAACCGGAACTAGTTCCACCGGCTTGCCATTCTTGCTCACTTTTCGCACAATTTCTGCAGTGCTTAGCCATTGCCAGTTCAATTTGCTCCGCCACAAACCGCACTTCTTTAACCCAATTATACCACCATTTCGGTTGTGAAGCACCACCAAACACCAGAACCATCTTGTAACTCGAACTGCTTCCACAACAACATTAGTCTTGAAATTAACATCACCTGCCAGTGACCTTTCAGCTTCAGTTCAGCTCTTCCGCATTCGTTTCTTGCTCATCACACTCTCAATCTCAAGTTCATCAAACCCTGAACCTGAACTGCCAGCTCATTGGATTCTTCAAACCACCATCAGTCACACGAGACACCAATGCCGACCAATTCTTGGTAACAGCACCATCAATACCTGCAACAGCGACCCTTGCCTTGCCAACTGCAGCTGCTCCTTGGCTCAGTTCCTGCAATATCATTCTTTTCGGTCGCGACTCTCGCATCCCTCGTTATCACAGCCATCTCAAGCCATAACATTCACCCTCTTGTCGCAAGCACTGTAATTATCAATTGTCATGCCAACTCGCTTGCAATGAGCAGTCAAGACCAGCCTATCGAACCAGCCACAACTCCTCGCAATTTAACTCCTCTCGCCTTCATACAAGCTCACACAAACTCGGCAAGTCATGAATTCCATCTCCTCCTCGCCACCGCAATCACCATAAAACCACGATCCTTTTTTTCTATCGACTTAGAGTATCTATTTTCAGTCCAAGAACTCCACCAAACCGCAATACTTTAGCTTCGGTGCGGTCTCTAATGGCCTCATCAGAATCGCCAACCACCACCGCATTCACAGCTCAAACCCACAACATCTCTGGCACTTCTCAACTTCACTAATCCAAGCAAACACATTATAATCTTCTTATCTGCCTCTAACCTCCAATACCCTGTACCAACAGCTCCATCTCTACTTCGGCCTAGCCATTACCACCACCTGACACCACCATTGCCTCAGTCCATTGCAGGTTGCAAATCAGCAGCACCACCATTCTCCATGCTCAGACCCCAGCACCAACACACTTTCGCCATAGTCTCAGCTCCCATTCTCTCCCTGAACTGACACCAGCTTACTATTATCTCAGTTCGCTGCATCAGGCCAGCACCACCTCAGCTCAACATAACAGCAGCTCTAACATCTTCATCCATAGCAAAATCACCATTTTCGTCTAATTAACCACATTCTTCTCTGCTTCACGGCTCGGCTTATCTTGCAACTCCAACAGAACCAAGCACTTCCACATTACCTCCCCGCAGCCTTCAACAAATGGTCACCATACACGCACCCATGGCTAGAGCAAAGAACAATGGAA
Source organism: Papaver armeniacum (assembly GCA_023531295.1). NCBI lineage: Eukaryota > Viridiplantae > Streptophyta > Magnoliopsida > Ranunculales > Papaveraceae > Papaver > Papaver armeniacum. The sequence continues at coordinate 79,575 of JAJJWW010001399.1, forward strand.
AGACTGGTCACTCAGGCCTTTTTACAAGCACATTGTGTGCCAGATACTGGTAATTCCGTTTTAAGCTTGCTGGGTGACTCTAAAGCTCACTGCTCCTTCCCTGCATTGCGTTTGACATTTAGAACACAAACCCATTCTCCCATTCTTCTCAGAGAACACAATTACTACCTTTAATTATTCTTTCATTCTACACAGTATCAATGGCAACAACGTCTTCTTCCCTGTATTCTGGGGTAGCTTTAGCCATTCAAATGAAAGCTCTGAATCCTTCCAGATTGTAAATCATGTTCTTAAACCATCAAGACAATCCACGGACTTATGGATAACACTCGTCAGATCCTTTGGTCGAACGACGGTGACTTGTCTTGTCTTGTTTGTGGAAAAGAAATTGAGAAGAACTTGAAATTGGTCTCGATCTGAACTTCGATTCTTGGTTATACACAAGTTGGTGGCACCCCTTAGCAAAGAACATTGTCTGCCTTTAGTAAATCTGTCAGCAGGTTGCCCCTTATCCTTGGCTGGGCTCCCATTAGTATTAGCCGATGAAATGACCGGTTTACCATTCCGAGTTCTTCTTTTGCCCATAACTTCTTCATACGAGCTCCGAATGACTCCGTTCTTTCGCCATAATCTTCATCTTCTCGTCCTCTACATAATGAAAAGTAGAAATCTTGTATTTGAACGAGTTCCACTGGGTCTTTGGCCCTTCTTCACTTGTGACTTCACTTTTGTAGCCATTTCCACTTCTTTTTGCTCCAAATGACTCCATTGCACCTAATAAACCAAAAACACGCGTAAAGTACATAATTCACCAGAAAAATAACAAAGAAAGCGTAATTACTAGATAGTAAATTAGGTGTTTTAGACACCTATCAGATTCCCCCACACTTAGACTTTGCTAGTCCTCGAGCAAATCAAACAAAACAATTCTAAAAATACATACAACTCCGTGTCGCCGAGGATACGGTTACTCTTAGCATAAATAACAAGCCTTTAAACCACTAGGTGTCCCTAGTGGACGAGTTATAGTCTCGTGAGGGTTTACTAGAGATATACCCACAAAACCTACTTTTCCAACTTACTAGTTCTCCGTAATGATAGCATCCAACGCGCTAAGAAGACATAGAAATTCTGCACACTAGTCATAAGAAATTAGACACATAAATGAACACAATCTCATTCTTAAAAGTTGAGAGAGAGATAACCATCCCTTCTCGACAAAAATTCGGGTTCGGAGTGATCAAAGTCTCGACTCGCCTCACAAGAAAGGGTTTTATGATATTGCTCTCAATAATAAAATGACTTTTTATGGGTCACACATGTGTCCGAGTAGGGATGAAGAGAGAATCTGCGACACGTTGAATGGTAGGAAGGCAAACCCTCAAATATTTTGAAAACCCACATCTTTTTATATATTTTTGAAAACCCATTTTTCTCGACGATCTCTTCGAAAGGAAATCAACCATTTAACGAAGGTGGAATATGCTTACTTTACCTATTTATCCGTTTGCGTGCAGCTAGCACCACTCTCACAGCATCCATAGAAACGTCTTCGGTCTTCAATCGGTGTCTTCATCTTCGTCTTCGGTCTTCAACTCTTGATGATAACTCTTGAACTTCGTAAAATCTTGACAATATGATTCTTTCCTCTAATTCCTTGTCGCTTGAAACTTCATTATAGATATTCCTTCTTTCCATAGGCTTTATTGAAAGAATACAAAAATAAAACGAACTATACAAACCCGAAATAATTTTTTTTTTTTTTTTTTACATAAGAAATAAAACAAATAAAAATAAAACAAAATAATAAAAACTATTAACAAACCTAAACATTTTCTCTTGTCTCTTTTTTTTCTTTTTTTTTCTATTTTTCGTTTTTTTTTTTTTTTTTTTTTTTAGACAGGAGAAAGAAAATACAAATAAAATAAAAAATAAAAATGTAAGTACAATGCCATGGTGTAAGTACTTTTACCGCTTGATTCTTCACAACTTATATGTCTTGATATCATAACTTCTCGAACTCTCATCCTTGATAATTTCACTCTTTTTTGTATTGTTGCTTATAAACCTCAAACGTCTTCAACTTTCCTTCGAATTTGTGATGCTCCTCTTGTTGATGATGACAGTGTTTCTATGGACTGTTGGTGTAGAGAGATTAGGTGGATGGTGCTAATTGCGAACAAGATTACAAGTGGTATGTAAGTTAGCAATTCGATGTCACCATCATGATTGATAAAACTAGCACTCAAGAGATCAAAATAGTGCTTCTATGGTGGGAAGTTGGGCAGCTCACCATTCTGCCCGGAATTTACGTACGGTGACACACACTCTAAAAGCACAAATTTAGGACAGTAATAAGAATTGAAGGTCTGTGCCTCACATTATGTAACATGGGTAGTCTCCACTATAAGGGATCACTACTCTAATACCGAATTCAGTCTGCACCTTATTTGCCACTGGCATGGTTAAATCCAACTTTAACTCTCATACAATTAAGAAACCCGATCATGTTCTCTGTCATCTCTAAGTTCAGTCACTATTATGAGAATTTCGATGTAATCTTAGCGACATGTATACTATGTGACTCTAAACTAACTACAAGTTGGAGTTTTATTCAAATATATACAAAAAAATTGAAAATTTTGCAAAAATTTACAACGCAAATGCTTAACCACTCCCCCACACTTAAACTTTACATTGTCCTCAATGTAAATTGAATCTTCCAAAGAAAGTCAAGGTGGGAAATCATAAAACAACATGCGACAAGAAAAAAAAATAAAAACAAAAACAAGACAAGAAAAATAAACGATAAGAAATACAAAACCTATGGGTTGCCTCCCATGAAGCGCTTGGTTTAAAGTCGTCAGCCCGACTATATCCTTGCAAGATTCATTCCCCATATACCAACAATTTGAAAAGTTGAGGATCCTTCCATAGAACCTGTTTTGCAAACACTAGCTTCACACAAATATTAGTAATATAAAGCAAAAGTGAAGCTATGAACCGATAAAGCTTCCCCACACTTATTCTTGGCCACACTTGGAAGTGTATAAAGAATATAGAGGTCGGGTACTTCCACGGTTTCTGTTCCGGCATAGTATGAGAATCAAGTATCTCTAATGAGGATATCGAGAAACAAAGTCATTCAACAATATTCTCGAAGCACATACATTCAAACCAATAAGAGGTAAAGGAGAAGAAACAATAGGCAACGGGTTAGACAAACCTTGCACAATCTCTTGTATTAGGAATCCTCTTCATCCTTGAAAATTCAAGTGAATAATTCACCTCTTTTATATCATGGTCCTCTATTAAACCTTGCAACCATTCTTCGTCCGTTTCGCCGTAACCAAAGTTTCGACATAAACATCATCATTACAATCATATGCAAGCTCAATTGGGTCTTCCACAATAGTGGTCATAACGGTCTCATTCTCAACATATTCTCTCCTTTTTGTTGTAAGGCACATGCTCTTTTGCGGATGCAATATTGTCCATAAGGAATTTCTTTAGAACACTCATTGCATCATCCTCAAGCTCTACCTTTTGAATAGGTTGTTGATCGTTATAAAGATCAATGCTTGAGTAATCTACACAAGTGTCAACATATTCCTCTTCGTCTTCACCTTGATCGCAAAAAAGACTCCATTGTAAACTCCTTGGGGATGTCACCATGAATTGGTTTAGGCAATGTATTTTCATAATAATCATCACTATCATAGTCAACATAAAATTGTTCGTCGTTGAATTTAGTGTTGCTAATCTCTAACTCATCCTTTTGAATAGGTGAATGATCATTATTACGATCAAGAGTTGAGTTAACTACACAAATATCAACAAAAGTCCCCAAAGGTTCGCCTTTTCAACAGAATTATTCATTCCCTCCTTGTATTCTTCAATGCCTTGTCTTAAAGTGGAAACACATTTTGAAGCTCTTGGAGTGTTCCATCCAAATTATGAATATAGTGTTACATTTGTTTGTAAAGCTCATTCGACAAAGAAAAAGTAGAATTACTTATTTCCGTATTGTTAGGCCAATTATCTTCCCTTTGAATGGGTGAATGATCATAACTACGATCGAAATTGGGCCAAACATACTATAAGCACATTCGGTCGATGAAATTGGTTCCACGCTTGGTTGTCCACAAATTGACTCCATGTCGGCCATAAATTGTTGCATTTCATCTACCAAACTAGAGGAAAAATTAGTAGGAGTAAAACTAGTCTCCCTCCTTGTGGTTGCTTACTTACATACCCACCGTAAGAAGGTTGGAATGTATGAGAACAACTAAAAGGGTATGTGGAATATTGACCATAACCAAAGGATTGGTTTTGATTGTATTCCCCATAAGGGTGATAGTTTTCATGTTGTTGAGGTTGAAAGTCGTATTGATTGCTCCAATATGCTCCGTCCATAGAAATCGGTACCTGAAACGATATTCTCAAAACGCGGTTAAGAACCAAAGAATAAGAAAAAATAAAACAAAACTCAAAACAAAAATAAGAAACCAAAAACAATCAACAACCGCGCCTCCCAAGCAACGGCGCTAAAATTTGACAGGTTGTCACCGACACAAATATAATTACACTTTCTTACTACTCAAAATATATAATGAAGCAAGGGCAAGAAAGGATCGTTCCCACGAGAGGACTAGGTTGTCAATATGTTTCGGTATCTTATAAGTAACCGGAAGACTTTCTGATTGTGTAAATAAAAATAAACAAAAAGCAAATAAAGTACGCAAATCAAGGATGTGAAAATATTGGATAAAGGTTTCATCTTCAATTGTAAACAAGTTTATGAATATATGAATAGAATTCGTATTTAATCTCGCTATCATCAAAAGCCATAGAATACCTTATTGCAAGAATACTCCGTAAATTTCTTAAGTTATCAACACACACATTAGAGTCGCGTATGTGAATTCTACCTAAAAGAATAACCTAACGCCTTGCGCTAATCAAGTTCAATTCCTAGAGCATTAAGTTTCAGAAATAGGCTAATCAATGCAATTGTAATACATTGCGCAAACAATTCGGAACAAAGGTCAATTTCTACATATGATTACGAGGATGTATCACTACAACCTAGAATCATATCATGCTACTCGTATTCAAGGTTATCGCCGATGAAACCCTAAAATAGCTATAGATATGGATGTGAGTTCAATCAATTCTAGACTTAACTAAACAAACATTCAATCATATTGCAATACATCAATCATGCAATTATTATAACCCGTAGAAAGTGAACAATGATTTTGAGAGAAAACTACTTCATAAAAATCATAACTTGGTTGCAAAATCCAACTACATCTTCAACCAATAATAAAAACTTAGTTACTTGTGTTTTTGGAAATCATCATAAAGAGTTTAGAAGAACCTATCATGTGAAACCCTAGAAAACAAGTAGAAGTCTCCCTAATGGAGATATCTCCAGGTTTGAGAAAGACTTTTTCTATTTATATGTTTCTTCAATTCCAAAAGGATACTCTTTCCAAATTTAGGTCAAATCTTCTCAAAACCCATCTCCAAGTGGTCCACCAAGCCCATGTGTGAAAATAAGTCTCTGGAAATTTGGTCCAAACCGGGTCACGGATTGTCAAGTCATCACCTAATCAGGTCACGGAAAATTTCTCCGAGCAACTCCCAGCAACTCACTATCATTCTCTGCAGTTCATACACTCACAATTCAGAGCCATATTTCACAAATGCACCATCTAAACTAACTCTTGAATTCTTGCGAAAACGCGCCCAAAAGCGCGACTCGTAGCCCATATGTGCCGCGGCCGAATCATGCATCCAACACATACTCCCTTCGTGATTCACTGAAAAATTAAGATCCGCACTCTCGGTTCCGAATCCGACAACCGGAACTAGTTCCACCGGCTTGCCATTCTTGCTCACTTTTCGCACAATTTCTGCAGTGCTTAGCCATTGCCAGTTCAATTTGCTCCTGCCACAACTGCACTTCTTTAACCCAATTATACCTCCATTTCAGTTGTGGAAGACCACCAAACACCAGAACCATCTTGTAACTCGAACTGCTTCCACAACAGCATTAGTCTTGAAATTAACATCACCTGCCAGTGACCTTTCAGATTCAGTTCAGCTCTTCCGCATTCGTTTCTTGCTCATCACACTCTCAATCTCAAGTTCATCAAACCCCAACTCGAATCACAACTCATTGGATTCTCCAAACCACCATCAGTCACACGAGACACCAATGCCGACCAATTCTTGGCAACAGCACCATCAATACCTGCAACAGCGACCCTTGCCTTGCCAACTGCAGCTGCTCCTTGGCTCAGTTCCTGCAATATCATTCTTCTCTGCGCCGCTAACTCTGCATCCCTGTTATCACATCCATCTCAAGCCATAACATTCACCTCTTTGTCGCAAGCTTTTTGTAATTATCACTGTTATGCCAACTCGGTTGCAATGAGCAACGGCACCACCATCGGAACCAGCCACAACTCCCCGCAATTTAACTCCTCGCCTTCATACAAGCTCACACAAACTCGCCCAAACCATGAATTCCATCTGGGCTGCCACCCGCAATCACCATAAAACCACGATCCTTTTTTTTATATTGACTTCAGAGTATCTATTTTCAGTCCAAGAACTCCACCAACCGCAATACTTCTAGCTTCAATTGCAGTCTCTAATGGCCTCACTGCAACTGCTCAACCACCAGCTGCATTCACAGCTCAAACCCACAACATCTCTGGCACTTCCTCAACTTCACTAATCCAGCAAACACATTAATAATCTTCTTATCTGCCTCTAACCTCCAATACCCTGTACCAACAGCTCCATCTCTACTTTGGCCTAGCCATTACCACCACCTGACACCACCATTGCCTCAGTCCATTGCAGGTTGCAAATCAGCAGCACCACCATTCTCCATGCTCAGACCCCAGCACCAACACACTTTCGCCATAGTCTCAGCTCCCATTCTCTCCCGAACCGACACTAGCCTTACTATTATCTCGGTCGCTGCATCAGGCCAGCACCACCTCGGCTCAACATAACAAGAGCTCTAACATCTTCATCCATAAAAAATCACCATTTGCGTCTAATTAACCACAGACATACCACCGAGATTCAAGACCCATTCTTTCTGTTCATGCTCGCCTTATCTTGCTGACCCAACAGAACCAAGACTTCCACATTACCTCCTGTAGCTTCAACAAATGGTCACTATACACAGCACCCATGGCTAGAGCAGAATAATGGAAAGACGGGTCACTCGGTGCCTTTTTACAAGCATATTGTGTGCCGATATCGTAATTCCGTTTTGCTTGTTGGGTGACTCTAAAGCTCATCATCTCCTTCCCCCGCATTGCGTTTGACATTTAGAACACAAACCCATTCTCCCATTCTTCTCGAGAGAACACAATTACTACCTTTTAATTATTCTTTCATTGTACATGTATCAATGGCAACAACGTCTTCTTCCCTGATTTCGGGGTAGCTTTAGCCATTCAAATGAAAGCTCTGAATCCTTCCAGATTGTAAATCATGTTCTTAAACCATCAAGACAATCCACGGACTTATGGATAACACTCGTCAGATCCTTGGCTGAACGACGGTGACTTGTCTTGTCTTGTTTGTGGAAAAGAAATTGAGAAGAACTTGAAATTGGTCTCGATATGAACTTCGATTCTTGGTTATACACAAGTTGGTGGCACCCCTTAGCAAAGAACATTGTCCAGCTTTTAGTAAATCTCACAACGGGTTGCCCCTTATCCTTGGCTGGGCTCCCATTAGTATTAGCCGATGAAATGACCGGTTTACCATTCCGAAGTTCTTCTTTTGCCCATAACTTCTTCATACGAGCTCCGAATGACTCGTTCTTTCGCCATAATCTTCATCTTCTCGCCCTCTACATAATGAAAAGTAGAAATCTTGTATTTTAACGAGTTTCACTGGGTCTTTGGCCCTTCTTCACTTGTGACTTCACTTTTGTAGCCATTTCCACTTCTTTTGCTCCAAATGACTCCATTGCACCTAATAAACCAAAAACACGCGTAAAGTACATAATTCACCGTAAAAATAACAAAGAAAGCGTAATTACTAGATAGTAAATTAGGTGTTTTAGACACCTATCGATTCCCCCACACTTAGACTTTGCTAGTCCTCGAGCAAATCAAACAAAACAATTCTAAAAATACATACAACTCTAGGTGTCGATCGAGGATACTACGGTTACTTTTAAGCATAAATAACAAGCCTTTAAACCACTAGGTGTCCCTAGTGGACGAGTTATAGTCTCGTGAGGGTTTACTAGAGATATACCCACAAAACCTACTTTTCCAACTTACTAGTTCTCCGTAATGATAGCATCCAATGAGCTAAGAAGACATAGAAATTCTGCACACTAGTCATAAGAAATTAGACACATAAATGAACACAATCTCATTCTTAAAAGTTGAGAGAGATAACCATCCCTTCTCGACAAAAAATTCGGGTTCGGAGTGATCAAAAGTCTCGACTCGCCTCACAAGAAAGGGTTTTATGATATTGCTCTCAATAATAAACAACTTTTTATGGGTCACACATGTGTCCGAGGTAGGGATGAAGAGAGAATCCTCGCGACACGTTGAATGGTAGGAAGGCAAAACCCTCAGAAATATTTTGAAAACCCACATCTTTTATATATTTTTGAAAACACATTTTTCTGACGATCTCTTCGAAAGGAAATCAACCATTTAACGAAGGTGGGAATATGCTTACTTACCTCTTTATCCGTTCGGCGTGCAGCTAGCACCACTCTACTGACATCCATAGAAACGTCTTCGGTCTTCAATCGGTGTCTTCATCTTCGGTCTTCGGTCTTCAACTCTTGATGATAACTCTTGAACTTCAAAAAATCTTGACAATATGATTCTTTCCTCTAATTCCTTGTCGCTTGAAACTTCATTATAGATATTCCTTCTTTCCATAGGCTTTATTGAAAGAATACAAAAATAAAACGAACTATACAAACCCGAAATAATTTTTTTTTTTTTTTTTTTTTACATAAGAAGTAAAACAAATAAAAATAAAACAAAATAATAAAAACTATTAACAAACCTAAACATTTTCTCTTGTCTCTTTTTTTTCTTTTTTTTTTCTATTTTTTCGTTTTTTTTTTTTTTTTTTTTTTTTTAGACAGGAGAAAGAAAAATACAAATAAAATAAAAAATAAAAATGTAAGTACAATGCCATGGTGTAAGTACTTTACCGCTTGATTCTTCACAACTTATATGTCTTGATATCATAACTTCTCGAACTCTCATCCTTGATAATTTCACTCTTTTTTGTATTGTTGCTTATAAACCTCAAACGTCTTCAACTTTCCTTCGAATTTGTGATGCTCCTCTTGTTGATGATGATAGTGTTTCTATGGACCTGTTGGTGTAGAGAGAGATTAGGTGGATGGTGCTAACTGCGAACAAGATTACAAGTGGTATGTAAGTTAGCAATTGCTGTCACCATCATGATTGATAAAAATAGCACTCAAGAGATCAAAATAGTGCTTCTATGGTGGGAAGTTGGGCAGCTCACCATTCTTCCGAATTTACGTACGGTGACACACACTCTAAAAGCACAAATTTAGACGGGTACAAAGAATGAAGGTGGTGCCTCACATTATGTAACATGGGTAGTCTCCACTATAAGGGATCACTACTCTAATACCGAATTGATCAGCACCTTATTTGCCACTGGCATGGTTAAATCCAACTTTAACTCTCATACAATTAAGAAACCCCGATCATGTTCTCCTTGTCATCTCTAAGTTCGGTCACTATTATGAGAATTTCGATGTAATCTTAGCGACATGTATACTATGTGACTCTAAACTAACTACAAGTTGGAGTTTTATTCAAATATATACAAAAGTTGAAAATTTTGAAAAATTTACAACGCAAATGCTTAACCACTCCCCCCACACTTAAACTTTACATTTGTCCTCAATGTAAATTGAATCTTCCAAAGAAAGTCAAGGTGGGAAATCATAAAACAATATGCGGCATACAAAAAAAAATAAAAACAAAAAACAAGACAAAAAAATAAACGATAAGAAATACAAAACCTATGGGTTGCCTCCCATGAAGCGCTTGGTTTAAAATCGCCACCACTATATCCTTGCAAGATTCATTCCCCATATACCAACAATGCGAAAAGTTGAGGATCCTTCCATAGAACTCATGTTTTGCAAACACTAGCTTCACATAAATATTAGTAATATAAAGCAAAAGTGAAGCTATGAACCGATAAAAGCTTCCCCCACACTTATTCTTGGCCACACTTGGAAGTGTATAAAGAATATAGAGGTCGAGTACTTCACGGTTTCTTGTTCCATAACCTGCATAGTATGAGAATCAAGTATCTCTAATGGAGGATATCGAGAAACAAAGTCATTCAACAATATTCTCGAAGCACATACATTCAAACCAATAAGAGTTAAAGGAGAAGAAACAATAGGCAACGGGTTAGACAAACCTTGCACAATCTCTTGTATTACGGAATCCTCTTCATCCTTGAAAATTCAAGTGAATAATTCACCTCTTTTATATCATGGTCCTCTATTAAACCTTGCAACCATTCTTCGTCCGTTTCAACGTAACCAAAGTTTCGACATAAACATCATCATTACAATCATATGCAAGCTCAATTGGGTCTTCCACAATAGTGGTCATAATACGGTCTCATTCTCAACATATTCCTCCTTTTTGTTGTAAGGCACATACTCTTTTGAGGATGCAATATTGTCCATAAGGAATTTCTTTAGAACACTCATTGCATCATCCTCAAGCTCTACCTTTTGAATAGGTTGTTGATCGTTATAAAGATCAATGCTTGAGTAATCTACACAAGTGTCAACATATTCCTCTTCGTCTTCACCTTGATCGCAAAAAGACTCCATTGTAAACTCCTTGGGGATGTCACCATGAATTGGTTTAGGCAATGTATTTTCATAATAATCATCACTATCATAGTCAACATAAGATTGTTTGCCGTTGAATTTAGTGTTGCTAATCTCTAACTCATCCTTTTGAATAGGTGAATGATCATTATTACGATCAATAGTTGAGTTAACTACACAAATATCAACAAAAGTCCCCAAAGGTTCGCCTTTTTCAACAGAATTATTCATTCCCTCCTTGTATTCTTCAATGCCTTGTCTTAAAGTGGAAACACCTTTTTGAAGCTCTTGGAGTGTTCCATCCAAATTCGATATAGTGTTACATTTGTTTTGTAAAAGCTCATTCGACAAAGAAAAAGTAGAATTACTTATTTCCGTATTGTTAGGCCAATTATCTTCCCTTTGAATGGGTGAATGATCATACTACGATCAGAAATTGGGCCAAACATACTATAAGCACATTCGGTCGATGAAATTGGTTCCACTCTTGGTTGTCCACAAATTGACTCCATGTCGCCATAAATTGTTACATTTCATCTACCAAACTAGAGGAAAAAATTAGTAGGAGTAAAACTAGTCTCCTCCTTGTGGTTGCTTACTTACATACCCACCGTAAGAAGGTTGGAATGTATGAGAACAACTAAAAAGGGTACGTGGAATATTGACCATAACCAAAGGATTGGTTTTGATTGTATTCCCCATAAGGGTGATAGTTTTCATATTGTTGAGGTTGAAAGCCGTATTGATTGCTCCAATATGCTCCGTCCATAGAAATCGGTACTGAAACGAGATTCTCAAAACGCGTTAAGAACCAAAGAATAAGAAAAAGTAAAACAAAACTCAAAACAAAAAATAAGAAACCAAAACAATCAACAACCGCTGCCTCCCAAGAATTGGCCAAAGCCATAAAATTTGACCGGTTGTCACCGCACAAATATAATTACACTTTCTTACTACTCAAAATATATAATGAAACAAGGGCAAGAAAGGATCGTTTCCAGGAGAGGACTAGGTTGTCAATATGTTTAAAGATATCTTATAATTAACAGGAAGAATTTCGATTGTGTAAATAAAAATAAACAAAAAGCAAATAAAGTACGCAAATCAAGGATGTGAAAATATTGATAAAGGTTTCATCTTCAATTTTAAACAAGTTTATGAATATATGAATAGAATTAGTATTTAATCTCGCTATCATCAAAAGCCATAGAATACATTATTGCAAGAATACTCCGTAAATTTCTTAAGTTATCAACACACACATTAGAGTTTCGTATGTGAATTCTACCTAAAAGAATAACCTAACGCCTGCGCGCTAATCAAGTTCAATTCCTAGGAGCATTAAGTTTTGAAATAGGCTAATCAATGCAATTGTAATACATTGCGTAAACAATTCGAACAAAGGTCAATTTCTACATATGATTACGAGGATGTATCACTACAACCTAGAATCATATCATGCTACTCGTATTCAAGGTTATCGCTCGATGAAAACCCTAAAATAGCTATAGATATGGATGTGAGTTCAATCAATTCTAGACTTAACTAAACAAACATTCAATCATATTGCAATACATCAATCATGCAATTATTATAACGTAGAAAGTGAACAATGATTTTGAGAGAAAACTACTTCATAAAAATCATAACTTGGTTGCAAAATCAACTACATCTTGACCAATAATAAAAACTTAGTTACTTGTGTTTTTGGAAATCATCATAAAGAGTTTAGAAGAACCTATCATGTGAAACCCTAGAAAACAAGTAGAAGTCTCCCTAATGGAGATATCTCCAGGTTTGAGAAAGACTTTTTCTATTTATATGTTTCTTCAATTCCAAAAAGGATACTCTTTCCAAATTTAGGTCAAATCTTCTCAAAACCCATCTCCAAGTGGTCCACCAAGCCCATGTGTGAAAATAAGTCTCTGGAAATTTCGTAAGTCCAAACCTGGTCACGGATTGACGTCATCACCTAATCCGGCCACCGATCATTAAAATTTCTCCGACCACCTCGAAGTCTCGCATCCGACTATCGCAACTCCCAGCAACTCACTATCATTCTCTGCAGTTCATACACTCACAATTCAGAGCCATATTTCACAAATGCACCATCTAAACTAACTCTTGAATTCTTGCGAAAACGCGCCCAAAAGCGCGACTCGTAGCCCATATGTGCCGCGGCCGAATCATGCATCCAACACATACCCCTTCGTGATTCACTGAAAAATTAGCGATCCGCACTCTCGGTTCCGAAATCCGACAACGGAACTAGTTCCACCGGCTTGCCATTCTTGCTCACTTTTTCGCACAATTTGCGGTGCTTAGCCATTGCGATTCAGTCAATTTGCTCCTCGCCACAACCGCATCTCTTAACCCAATTATACCACCATTTCGGTTGTGAAGCACCACCAAACACCAACCATCTTTGTAACTCGAACTCGCTTCCACAACAAAGATTAGTCTTGAAATTAACATCACCGCCCGGTGACCTTTCGATTCGCCACCTTCTTCCGCATTCGTTTCTTGCTCATCACACTCTCAATCTCAAGTTCATCAAACCCCGAACCCGAATCACGACTCATTGATTCTTCAAACCACCATCAGTACACGAGACACCAATGCCGAGTAATTCCTGGCAACAAAGACCATCAATACCGCAATGCACCTTGCCTTGTTAACTCTACGTTTGCTCCTTGGGCTCGGTTCCCGCAATATCATTCTTCTCGCTTGCCGACTTCGCATCCCGTTATCACAACCATCTCAAGCCATAACATTCACCTCTCGCCGCAAGCACCTGTAATTATCACCTGTCATGCCAACTCAACAGAATGAGCGATCCAGCACCCGCCTATCGGGAATCCAACCACAACTCCTGCAATTTAACTCCTCCGCCTTCATACAAGCTCACACAAACTCAGCCAGTCATGAATTCCATCTCGGCCCACCCGCAATCACCATAAAACCACGATCCTTTTTTTTTCTATCGACTTCAGAGTATCTATTTTCGGCCCAAGAACTCCACCAAACCGCAATACTTCTAGCTTCATTGTAGTCTCAATGGCTCACCGCAATCGCTTTCAACCACCAGTACATTCAGCTCAAAACCCACAAACATCTCCCTGCACTTCCTCAACTTCACTAATCCAGCAAACACATTAATAATCTTCTTATCCGCCTCTAACTCCAATACCCTCGTACCAACGGCTCCATCTCTACTTTGGCCTAAATGCATTACCACCACCGACACGACCATTGCCTCACCATTGCGGGTTGCAATCAAGAACACCACCATTCTCCATGCTCAGACCCGCAAGACCAACACACTTTCGCCATAGTCTCGGCTCCCATTCTCTCCCGAACCGACACCACCTTTTACTATTATCTGGATTGTTTGCATCAGCCAAAGACCACCTCACCAACATAACAAAGACTCTAACATCTTCATCCATAGCAAAATCACCATTTCGTCTAATTAACGGACATACCAATTTATTCAAGACCCATTCTTCTCTCTGCTCACGCCTCAGCTTATCTTGCAACTCCAACGTAACCAAGACTTCCACATTACCTCCTGCAGCCTTCAACAAATGGTCACCATACACAAGACCTATGGCTAGAGTAAAGCAATGGAAAGACTGGTCACTAGGCCTTTTACAAGCACACAAAGGACATGACGGTAATTCCGTTTTAAGCTTGCTGGGTGACTCTAAAGCTCACTGCTCATTCCCTGCATTGCGTTTGACATTTAGAACACAAACCCATTCTCCCATTCTTCTCAGAGAACACAATTACTACCTTTAATTATTCTTTCATTCTACACAGTATCAATGGCAACAACGTCTTCTTCCCCGTATTTCCGGGGTAGCTTTAGCCATTCAAATGAAAGTCAATCCTTCTGATTGTAAATCATCTTAAACCATCAAGACAATCACGGACTTATGGATAACACTCACGATCCTTGGGTAACAACTGACTTGTCTTGTCTTGTTTGTGGAAAAGAAATCGAGAAGAACTTGAAATTGGTCTCGATCTCAACTTCGATTCTTGGTTATACACAAGTTGGTGGCACCCCTTAGCAAAGAACATTTCTGCCTTTAGTAAATTCACAGCAGGTTGCCCCTTATCCTTGGCTGGGCTCCCATTAGTATTAGCCGGTTTAATGACGGGTTTACCATTCCAGTTCTTCTTTGCCCATAACTTCTTTCATCCACAGCTCCGAATGACTTAGTTCTTTTCGCCATAATCTTCATCTTCTCGTCCTCTACATAATGAAAAGTAGAAATCTTGTATTTGAACGAGTTCCACCGGGTCTTTGGCCCTTCTTCACTTGTGACTTCACTTTTGTAGCCATTTCCACTTCTTTTGCTCCAAAATGACTCATTGCACCTAATAAACCAAACACGCGTAAAGTACATAATTCAATGTAAAATAACAAAGAAAGCGTAATTACTAGATAGTAAATTAGGTGTTTTAGACACCTATCG